>CM046069.1:17049651-17251364 GCA_025215515.1 Schistosoma japonicum
TGGGATTCACAGTACTGTAAAAGAAGATGTTGGGTGCAGTGTTGCCGAATTACTCTACGGAGCAACTCTTCGACCACCAGGTGAGTTTGTGGAAACCGCTTCCACTCCGGCAAACCTGGATCTCAATTCTTAAGTGAACCGGCTTACAAATGCTATGTGTTCAGTTAAGCCAGTTCAAACTCGACACCAATCAACAGACACCTTTATCCAACTTGCCTTAAAATATAGCACACACGTTTTCGTACGTCGTGATGCTGTACGCCGACCTCTTGACGCAACTTACGAAGGGCCATACAGGGTTCTTAAACGAAAAAAAGTACTATACGATTGACAAGAATGGCCACGAGGATAACTTCATCATTAACCGCCTCACAGTAGCTTCCTAGAAAGTAAATCTTTTAGTGTTGAATTCGCTACAACAGCTGCAAAACTTGATATGAACGAAGTCACCACGCCTCAAGCAACGAATAACACGCAAGTGGAAATATCAAAAGCTCCGTAACGCCGAAGCTACGCATTCTGGTAGAAATGACGATTTCCAGAACCCCTAAACTGATACTATGTCTACTAATTTCCTTCCGATTCCCAATACCTACGGACGTATAATAATTTTTTAATGTTGTCTTAAAAGAAATAATAAAGAAACATAAACAAAAATCGATAAACCAATTATTTTTATTTAAAAAAAAGGATTCACAGCAAGCATTTTATAAATTTTCGTGTTAAAAAAAGCGTTTTATTATTTGTTGTTGGTGTTCAAAACGTTTGTTTTATAGACGCATTGAGCTGACAATTAATTTTTTCGTGTACAAAATGCACAGATTTACATTTTCTTTTTTCTTTTCAACTTTTTCAGGCCATCTGGATACAAACAGAAAAACGTGAAGAAAAAAAGATTTACTATGTACAAATATTTTATGTGACGACACCATAGCGTAGGGATTGACTTCCAGAAGCTGCACAACATCGCAAGCCATCGTAGGAACGCTTATCAATGTCTAACTCATCGGGTTTATCCTTTGACTGGTACTTTTTGGGGTCCTCATGAACCAATTAGGGAGGAGGGAAGTAAGCTGTGGCGGTTAATAATCCCCAAAATAAATAGTTACATAGGCTCTCGACATTGATGCTGACCATGTTTGTCTTAGCAGACACAACTAGTTGAAGGCGCGCGGTCACGCATCATCACCAGATCACGACTCGAACCACCGTGAGTAGCGTCTGTCTCTAGTTTGCCAGCCTAGACATTGCTATCCCATTGAAGCTCTGTACACGATCAAATATAATTTCTCTTCCATCCCTTAGCGCCTTCTGATTTCTTCTCATTCGTAAGAGTGGGTCCGATCGATAGAAGTGGCTCTGGTTGTACGACAAGCGTAACTTAGTCATATACCCGGGTACACTTCACCCTAATAGACTTAACCCTTCACTCAACTTAACGTCCTAACCTGACGAAAAACCGAAAAAAAATATATTAGCAGAGAGTGGCGACATAAGTGAAATCTGTTTTCTTAAGTCAGGGTCTGCTCGGATTGGGAAGCCATTCCTAGCAATGTTTCTCAAGTCCCTTCTGTAGAGTGCTTTAAAGTTAGACTAGATCACCATGTATGTACTAACGGCCTACTATCACTCATCTGTGCTCCACCCTGGTGTTCACTCTCTCACTGTCTAATAACTGTTCACTGTTACATTAGACGGTCATTTATTAGCTCTTACCACTTTGTTAATATTATTATCACTTTAATTCTGTGATCACCAGTATTATTATTATTACTATCATCATTATTTTCACTACCAGAATGATTGTTTTCTATAGACCCACAGCCCGCAATCGCCCTTTTATTTCTTCCTCCTAATTAGTTATCCTAAGGCGTTCCAACTCTCTACCTTTCCTCTCGTTCTTCTACCAATAAACGTACTACCTACCAAGTGTCTAAAATTGCTACTACTCAGAGAAGAAAACATGGAAAACAAAAAAGAAAAAATAACTGAAAAGTCTAAAGTTTATTTATAGAAAAGAAAGAAGAACTAGTGCCAAGAAGAAACATACTGCCAAAAACCAAAAAAGAGAAAAGTTTGTATTATTTTCCTGCTTACTTCACTTCAAGCTGCTATCACATAACACCACTTAAGACTTAGAACCAGTAAAAGGAAGAAATGAGCACTAAGAACTTTCAGGATTTATGCCAGCTTGTTACATTCATTTTAGATGTACAAGTTCAAGTGGCCACCTTAAAAGGCCATGTTGGGTTTTTGAATTTTGTGCTACTTCAGCTCTGCTGATTACTAGTTTTGATTGTCTTTACTTCTCAGCGTTTCTATTTGCTACGGCTAAGTGCTGCTATTATTTCATGTAAGTGGAACTCTAGCTGTATCGTTGTTTGTTAATTATATGATGCTACGTAATTTGATCAAGAACCATATAAGACAACCGTAATCGTTAGTTCGTTTAGTTTGTCGTCATCATGTTATTATTTTCCACATTCGTCCAACACAAAAATTTTCTCCAGGTTATATACAAGCTCATTAGACAGGCACTTTGGTCCAAAATGGTCACCGAGGTGGCCAAACACAACGTAAACAACTGAGGAATCAGTCGGAAAAATAAGGTGTTTTGGCCTATTTGATGTCACTTTTTATCTAACCTTTGATTGACTGCATTCCTTTCACTTTGAATAGCACACGTTTTTCGCAGGTTTTATCTGTAACCCTGCTATAACGCTTATATTTATCACTCCACATTTGCATGTTCTAGCAATTGCTAGCTTGTAGTACTTTTTGGTCTACTTAATCCCTTTACATTCTATATCAAAGTACTCGAAATGTGCTTTTTATTATAAAGTCACTAACAGTGTCATTCGTATAACCTGATGATGAGTTCATTCCAATTCTCATTAGTCCACTCATTCCAGGTGATTTGATTATATTTGGTTCCAAAACAGAATATGTAAGAATGATTTAGGGATTACGCCTATTGACTTTTAACCGTTAGGTCGCAGGTTCTGTCTCCTTTTATGTGTGAACTCTGGGTTAATATAATAAATCTTGAGTGCGAGTTAACCCCAAATGCATAAAAGTTCTTGGTAGATCAGTTACTTGTATTGAATATTACTATTATATGCATTGTCAAGACATACCACATCTATCCCATCATGATGCACTTCTGATACTATCAATTAAGGAAGTGTTTTTCAAGCTGCTATTCATTAATTGATCGATATCTGAAATTGGTTCTGCTTTATTAAGACGCTGTATAACCTTATCACATCTTTTACTTCTAATTCATTCTATAATTTTATGCATTATTAAGGTTTTGTTACATTGTATTACATTTTCATGTATTCATTGAGTCTTCAACATGTTTTCTTTATCCCTTCCAGTTATATCAGTAAGTTGGACTTCCAGCACCATTCGCACATATTCTAATTTTCAGTTTCGCTATTCCGACCTTCGATTATCAGAATAGTATAATATTTTAATCTCATGCTTTTGGGTTCGATTTCTATTTTGATCTTTCTCTTGCTGGTTAAGAGTGATATGATGACGGATGTCGTCTTACCATCAAAGTGTGAAGGTTGGACACCAGTTTGTTTTAAATTGTAGTTTGCAAGTTACTTGTGACAGAAATCCTATCTCGTCTTCAAGAAACGAAATCAAGTGATACATTGAATTTACATTCTTTCCAGGGAGATCCAATGAAGCTTAAATATGATACATCGTTGGTCTTTATTGTAGTATATTTTACTCTATTAGAGAACTCAGACTTTACGAAGTTCTGGAAGACCCCCCTATTTGCAATAGATTGCTTCAATATAAAGTGCATAAAGAGCGACAGGACAGTACCAGATTTGATAAATCCATGCCACAGACAATGAAGTCACTTAGTGAATTAGTGTACGTTGCTTGTAATTTTCTCATAACTTTCACAGGAACCGCGGTGTTGATGTGAAGTTGGACGTTCCTTTTGAACTTTGGGATAAACCGTCGGCAGAAGTTACAACTTTATTCAAGCAAGTATGTTTATCAAACTGAATAATTTGAAAGTGTATCCCGCTTGTCAATGAATATCAAGAAATAATAGAAGAATGGTTTTATAACAACCAGAACAGAAATCTGTACGATTATCTTTGCCGCGAAAATGTTCTAGATGAATCTTCTCAAGGTCAGCACTGTTAAATTTAGTAGTTTGATCCATTATAATCTATTGCAGCTAAACGTTTTCTATTTACAAGATAGACGTAACTGTTTGATTTAAGTTGCATTTATTTGTTCCTTCTCATCTGCAAGTTTTAAGTATCTAACGGTGTACTGGGTTTTAGTAAGTTGTGTGGTAGGTTTCTGCAAGCTTTCACTAGTTTCCCGACTTTTTTGCTCTAGATTGACTGATGATTTCTGCCAGTCATCAGCGTGACTTCTCAGTATGTGACTTGAGGTGTGGCAACTTGAACTACTGTCCTCACGTACCAAGTTCTATGTTGTAACTGACTGGCTGACTTCTCAGCACTAACGTTCAACTCTTTAACTAATATAGTTTTCCCCTACTGCGTCTAGATATATTTAATTGACTTCTGTGGGATCTTCAGCAGGCGTGAATCTCCAGAAGTCTTGATAGATGATTTAACTAATTTTGATGTAACTCACTAATCAACTACGAATTCATATACTCGGCTGTGAGTAAAATTTTATGATGTGATACTGTTCCATTAGGACTGCATTGGAGCAGATGTGTCTACTTTTGGTTTTTTTATTCAAGAAATTTCACTGCTGTGTATTTTCCATTCCTACTTGTCACTTCTTGTTTGGCTTTTGATCCTGCCGTGTAACACCTTGGGTCGTCACTGAGAATATCATTTATTAGTTTCGTTAGCAATTACAGATTTCTAAATTAAATAATAACTGCACTTGCTATGTAAAAGCGAGCGATATTACCTGGCTACTTAGACCTCGATAGTATGGGAGAGGTTGAATGTGATGCATGGAAACCGTTAGACTGTGTGGTGGACCCTCGTCGCTCATCTATAAGATATTGGTGTCTACTTGCTATGTAGATTGTTAAACATTTTGAAAATTAAGCAAACTCTTTTTATCGTGGTAAAATGAAAAGTAGCGAGTGCACAACGGTTAAGGTTAGCTCACTGAGTAACTAATCAAGATAACATGGAATACATAGAAAAGATACGAGTATGTGAATATATAGAACAATCATTCCTCAGAACACGAAAATAAATTTATAAATGCTCATCAACAATAACAATAATAGACATAATTACAATCAATTCATTTGTTTGATCTTAAAATGTTATAAAGACAATGAAATTAGGAGAGAAGATTGAGTGATGTTCAAATTAATTCTGTGTACTTTGATTAATAATAATAATAATAATAATAATAATAATAATAATAATAATAATAATAATAATAATAATAATAATATGGGATGCACATTCAGAGAGAGAATACATATGCATTAATTAAATTAAATCGTCGCATGATTAAGGTGGAGATTGGTTTAGTGGATCTTGCGTCAGCCACGGTAGGAGAAGGGGTTGAACGTACTTCTTCTGTATGCACAGGTCTGGCTTCTTGACCCGTATAGCTATCGCCTCTGCCGTTTTAAGGACTTTGAGTTTAAGTGATCTTGGCAGATAACTGTTTACACAAAGTATTATTGTAAATGACTGATTTATGCTCGTCACACGACCTGTTTGAATTAGGTGAGCTAGTATTGAACTGTTAATACTTCTGACAACTCCTTTGGTTAACCAGACCGGAAGGTGCTCCCGAGCACGGAGGAGTGAATTCCTTGAGCATCTGCCAAAATAACTTGCTCCACAGGAGCAGTTGAACTGATAGATACATAATGAAGTGGCAAGCTTAGGTAATTTATCCTTTATTCTCGGTATCACCATGGGGCGGGTAGAAAACACCAATTGCAGTTTTCCAGCGTTAAAAGTTCTCCGAATGGAGCTGCGTAACCTTAACGTTAGCGTTTCTCTGGGCGCGTCCCCTCTGAATGCTAGTCTCAGAAAAAGCGGCTTTCTTTCTACGGTCTGAATCATCTTTCTATTTGCTTTCGAGATAGCATGTTTATTTATTGGAAAGAATATTCTTCGCTCAAACGTCTTTGTTTTTGATAAACGTGGGAATTTTTAAACAAATTTATAAATAGCAAGTTTTTGTGAAGCTTAATTATACAGTAATCATAGCATAGGCACAGCGAAAGTATATGCTTACTTGTACTAAATACATGTTCGTAACTTCAAGGTAAATATAAATTACAGTAACACAGCTCTGTTAGTATCTTGCAGAAACATCCCGTTCATAGAACGAACATAGATAATTACTTGTTGTGTACTAAAGAGGAAAAGAGTTACAGTCATTGGAGATTGTGAAAGCTGAATGTTCAGTGTATTTCTTAGTTGGAATGTTGCTGAAAACCCTGAATATAGCATTTTTAAGATCATAGCTAATAAGAAATGTTGCGATGTGAAGATAACACGGTAATAATAAATCGGAAAAAGGTAAATTTAAATAAGTGTTACAGGAAAATTGTTATAGGCTTCTTAAATCTGTTCTGAGACGTTCAGTTTATTTGCTTATCAGTTATAATTATAAATCTACGATTACGCCTTTTAACAAATTGCTGTTTGTTTTCCAGGATGTTTGGACGAAAAACCTGTAAATCAACTGAAGTCTTCACCAGGTTTGAACTAAATTTATCCCTTCATATTTTCAAAATATACTTTCTTTATGCTACATAAAACTTTAAGTATGCGTTTAGCGTTACTTACTAAATATTGCAAATTGTGCATATGATTATCACACAATTAATAACTAGGCATCTGTTGCATAAGTTCATGACCACCACATTTTAAGATGCTTTCGACTTCATAGTTTTCTAAAGTTATTTTCCTAGAGATTTTTATGAAGAATTAGTCAGTCCCTAAATAGAGCGATGCACTTAAGATAACCTTCTCACAGATATTATGGCGATTAATATGGAGTTGATTTTCTTATAAACCAAAAAATAAACTGCTGAAGTTTGTCGTAAATGCTGGTTTTCATGTTTCTCGTAGATTTCTACTTCAAAAAATCTAAGAATATACCCACAAATAACATTACTTTTGCATTTATAGCTTTAAGACTGTGAACCTAATTGATTGTCTTATCTTTGATAGTAATACTTGAGCAAGTAGCTTAGTGCGTTCAAACTACAAACCTTTCGGAGAAAGAATCTGTTGTCTAAATCAGTATAGCAGGTCCATCAGTTTACAAAAATTCGTGTATTGATCCATTCTTACTAAATTTGATGTTATATTTCTGTATTTTTTATTGACATTACGATCCCTTATTTAATATCTAATTTCAGCGTTACATTCGTCGGAAGAATTATGATTCATTTACAACACACTACAGTCTCTCTTGGTTATTATTAGTAGTGATTTTCTATTTCCATATATGAGATTTCTGCACTTGGAATGTTTTGTACTGATTAATAATTGTAATATATATTCCCCTTTCAATAGAATACTCAACATTACTAGTCAATTTGTTTTCATGCCTAGTTCATCTGTGTATTGAGTAAACTAAGAAAATCTATACGAATTTTGTATCACATTCGTAGATAACCAAGTCGGCAGACAATTACGATGTAAAATCTGTTTATTTGCATAAAAACACTCCAAGGATCACTTTAACTAATTTTGGAAGACCAAGACATGCGGGAAATCATTCTTCAACAAAGTGGTAACGACTAGTAGTTAGAGATTTTGTTACTCTTTAAATAAGTAAATATATCAGATATACCATTCATTAACCTGATATACTCCGGAAGAATGATTTTCTTAGGGCCTTTTGGCTGATAATCGTACCTTCAAATGACGCCGTACAACACAGTACCTTAAGTGAATAAGTATTAGTTTAAGTTACCAAACCTTTGGTGCTAGAGTGCTCATTGGAAAATGAGTATAAAAATGGTACAAGTGATAAAACAGACAGAAAACTGGAAGTGGAGTGTGAAATGTTGTAGTCACATCTGTACCAAAAAGTACTTTATTTACAACCATTTGTACGGTTCGCTAGGGGATCTAGTGTAGTAGCCACGAGCACTCTCGAGCATTGCATCTCTTTCCAGCTACAGCACATCTTGAATATTTAGATCTTGTATGTGCCCACAGACTTTATGTTTGCTTACACACTGAGGCTTGGTTGTGTGGGATTCAGTTTTTTTCAGGAGAACTTTCTTACGAGTACTTCTATTGATGTGCTCCTGCAACACCGCTGATAATGTCACAGGCTGCTTGACGATTTCGCACTCGCAACCACTCTATCGCAAGACATGTGTATTATATGTACCTCGAAATGCTATACAAAGCTATATTGTACCAGAATCCTTCGGAAAACTTCGGACTTATTTTCTTAACAATTCCTTAACATCGTTTTTATGACGAAATACGCTCACACATCACAGCTTTTAGCTATTGTTCTGGAAAGTTGTTCCAAATTACCACATATAACTACATTCGTAGTTGGAAATGACTTGCATTTATTTTTCTGGCAAATCAACAAAGCACTGATTACACTAAAAAGGGATACAATAATTATTTGTGTTGGAGCAGTATACCAAGGACTAGCTGGAGTCTGTCATTTCCAAAAGGCCCAGTACCATATATCGTCGTTTCAATGTGCAAATCACACTCGAAGCCAGCGATAACGTACGATAAGGATGAAGAGTTCAATTGTTGTTGAACTGACACATCGAAGATGTACATCCCAATATAGATGTAGTGTTCAGAGATGTATAAGGGTACTAAGTTAGGATTCTGCTTTTTCTTCACGGTTTGTATCAAAGACTAATAATCTGTCATTGCCATTGTCTTTTAAAGATCCTTTACTTTTACTTATGAGTAGCACTCATGATCATTGGATAGTATGTGTTGGTATCAAGTGAAGTCTCGGCACGGATTCAAAAACTTCGTTAGTCGTTTTCCAATTTACATCACTTGGCGCAGGAAAAATACCTGTCTAACAGGAAAAAAATGAGTGTACTCCACGGTAGTCTGTCCCGTTTTACTATTTGCATGTGAAACGTGGCCATTACGGGTAAATGACACTCGTAAATTATTGGTGGAAAAGCACTTTATTCCTGTCTGAAGGTTGTACTAGACTATTTCAGGATGATTAATTATATGCCTAGGTAGTCTTCCCTAAGATGTATTCCTCATATATCTGTATATTAAGAAGTCAATTAGATATACAAAAGCAAAAATATATAGAATATTTACAAGTATAAAAGCGTTTGTGATTAAAATACATTTTGAGATAAAATATCTGTTCTTATTATCATTAGCATTATTGATTTACTCGTTGAAAAATAAATAAATACATTTCAGATGTACATATGTTGTCACCTCCGTTTTTCCATGACTGCATGTTAAAATTAAACTTTCATGAATTCTGTACAAAATTATAAAGCAGTTGGATGTTTATTCATCAACTAGTTGGATGATTCAATGAGGTTTCTGATGACTGACGTCTTAATTGTGGACGTTTTACAAAGTAGTGTATAACATTAGCTGTTGGTTTTGGTAGTTCCACTTTACTTGGAAGTTTTGTTTCATCAATGATAGAGTGGTTTAGTGTATTTGATACATCTGGTTTTTCTGTTTTACTTCTTAATGACAAATTTCTTTTATGAACTAGTAAAGATGGGGAACTGTTAGCATTCCGTGATAAAGTAGTGGTAACAGGAAAAATACTCTCATCCTTCATATGAATATCACAGTCACTATCATGTTCTTCACTGTCATAATCATCATCATCATACTCATCATCAGAACTAACATCTCGGTCATGGTTGTTAGCTACCGGAGATGATGGTAAAGATCCTAGTGGGAATAGACAATTTGATTTGTCATGTGTTGCAGCAATGTTCTGGCAGTCAGATACATCATTTACGTTTATCGTTGGTAATAAACGACGACTTACTTCACAATGTAAATCAGTTTCCTTTTCCAAGTCCCTTGATTTCATAAATGATGGAGATAGTAAATAAGGATGAGATAAAGATGTAGCCCAGTGTACAAGGGTACGTTTAGTCGATGAAATGGCCTTCTGATCATTTGTTGGTAAATCTAATGTAGTTTTAACATTTGATTGACTAGATTTACTAAAACCTAATTGACTTTTTTTTCTTTCCATGCAATAGGGACATGTAAAGTACAAAGTAACCTAAAAACAATAGACGAATTGTTTAAGAATTTATATTATTAATGGATCACATTGTGAATATGTAGAGCAGAAATCACATATACGTACCCATGCAGATAAAGATAGTCATTTCATTTACAGTTACAGTGGGAGATTTCCAGTAGAGTATGCACTGTTGCTAAATTATTCAATTAGTTTGCTAGTATCTCATTATTGACTAGCTGACATTCATGCTTCACGTGCATGCGTATTTGACTAGTTTGCTCATGTGGAAGCTGCTTTTAAGTAGTTTAACATATTTGGAGTATGAATTTTTAATCCGTCTTTTTTTTCGAAGGACAGGCCAAAATGGGAATTGGTTCGACTTGAGTTATGCAATAACTAGGTTTGTAAAATTCTTAAAAAATGAATAGGTAGACTCTGTTAATATGCATAACTATTCACGTTAGACATATCTAAAATAGGAAGTTTTATTGGTCTAGCAGTTTGAGCAGTCTGAGAGTTGCATTTATTATGAAGTTTAAAATGAAGAAAATAAACATTTCGACTAGCAGCTTTAATCGCAATATTTCTTATAAGGATGGCTTATTTACCAGGTGCAGACTAGTATAATCAAGTTATAACCATAATTTAGTTGAGAAAGCTTATGATACTACCCGGCTCCCTAAACCGAAATTGGTGGAGTGAAATTTTAATCATCAACGCAGTGACTAAAAGTCGAACACTTAAACCATTATGGGGTCATCACACTTGTTAATTGAATTAATGAAAAAGAGTGTCAAAAGACTTACATTACATTTTGATGTCAAGAACTTCGATTTTCCTTTATACGCTTTATCTAATTCGGAGAGTGGCAATTTTAAAAGTGAGTGACCAATTAGTGGTTCAAGAGATGGAGATGCTTCTGATGATGATGGTGGTGGAAATACACATGCGCAATGATTGTTGTTAAAACATTCCTAAAATCAAAGCACAAAAGAACTTTTAATTTTGAAACAAACCGTGTGGTGAATTTTTTGGGTGCAAAATCTACAGTCTGATAAATCAAAAGGCAATTATCTTCATAAGTATGGGGAAAGCACGAGAGCAAATATATTGATAAGCTTAAGATTTTATATAGATCGCGCAGTATACCGGCCACGTGAATGTACATACTCTAAGAAGATAGACATCCCAGTCTTGCTTAGTGTTTACCTGCTAAACTTGCGTGATCAATCGGGAAAGTCAGTATCGACTATTGAAGATAGTGAACTTAACATGAATAATACGGCAATCTCAGTAGCTTCAGTCTTTTACAAGCAGTGTGGTTAGTGTAGGAGTGGGTTGGAAGAACGCTAACAGGGGCCGAGCGAAAACGCCGCACCATAAAGCCATCGGTTGTATGAGCCGTGTTGGTAGATGCAAACTACCTGGTTCCGAGCCTAGCGACCAGTGTTTAAAGATGTAGGATGACATGGATCAGAATCAGTCGCAATGGCGCAGATGCACCCATTATTTGTCTTCCTTTAGTTCTTAAACTCCAGTAATCCTCCATACATTTCCTTCCATCTGTGCTTATCAAACTTTGTTCCGAATGTTCCTGCTAACCTGATCACGCCATACCAATGTGATGTGGCAACTTGGACTAAGGTACAACTGCACCATACTCGCTATAATGGATAATATTGTTAATTATTTAATAAATGAAATTCAAATGTCACGAAAAATATACCTTGGCATTGGATACACAGTTAGATGGTCCTTCTCCATGCACTACAAAGTATGTATTGAACCATAATTGACATATTTTCTAAATAATATGAATAGTAATAACAACCAATACACAGTTACAAAGTAGCTATATGATATGTGTATACATAATAAAAGCAAAAATAAAACAGACTAATTAGGTATATAAGTAAAATATACAAATTGCGATGAATGTGCTCACTATTCTTACTTGTAATGGTTGAGTCATATATATAGAATAATGGTATGATGTAGTGTACAAATTATGATAGTTTTAATTAGCTTTGGTTATCCAGCATGCTGCTAAGCTATTCCTATGTATTAAGTCGGCAATATCCGATTTCTTGTTATATTCAAATTACTTGGCAAATGCCGGATAATCAAACAAAGCCTCTTTATTTAATGGATGTGAAGAAAATCCATTCTACAGGGAAAGAGATCATGGATGAATGACAAAGTGAATCAGTCAACGATCCGATTAGTAGTGCTGGTGATATCATATAATCATCACGTGAATCATGATGACTACGCACTTCTATTTGACGCGACTGAGAAGCAAGTTAATTGGTGTATAGATAGTTTCGTCCTAGTATAGGACTCCTCAGCAGTGCGCATCCACGACCCCGTTGAGGATCGAACCCAGGACCCTTTGGCTCCGCGACGAGCGCTTTACTATTGGACCACTGAGCCGGCTCCTGACGGTTGATATTTCTAATTCAGTCAATTCGCGACACGTTTGCGCGACCTCATCCATTGTCATCGGTGAGTAACTGCCTCACACCCGACACGATTGAACTCCATTAGTCACGTCTTCACACTAGAACTCCAGGAATTACCTCATGGAGCAAGTCACTAGTGAGCTGATATTTAGTTGCAATTAAGGGGGTTGTTGTGGAGATAGTTAATTTGTCAATGCTGATAACACGAATTGATCTGACCTAGACAACCATTGATCACCTAGAAGCACTGGACAGCTGTAAAGCGCTCGTCGCGGAACCAGAGGGTCCTGGGTTCGATCCCCAACAGGGTCGTGGATGCGCACTGCTGAGGAGTCCCATACTAAGACGAAACAGCTGTCCAATGCTTTCAGGTGATCAATGGTTGTCTAGTTCAGATCAATTCGTGATATTAGCATTGACAAATTAACTGTCTCCACAACAACCCCCTTAATTTTAAATAGTTTATTTGATTTCCATATTGATAACGCTTATATACACATGTTTCGGTTAATGATTGTACCATACTGAAGAAAAGGAACTATTCTGTGCCTGAAATTAAGGAGTTAACTAATTGAATTGACGGATTCGTAGGCAATCACGAAAAGAATGGTACAAGACAGAATTAGTTGAAACATTTCTGTGTTTCTAATTGAGCTGAGGTTTTCTGCAAGGTCTCCGGTACTCAATAAATGTGTTGATACCAGCACTGGAGGTCTTTCTTCGGTAAATTTAGAGAGTGGGTACTGTTTACCAAGATGTAACTTTCACTAACTTTTACACCAATTGTGTTTTTTATCTGGTATGACGGGTAGTGTTACATAAACATCTTCATAGCAGACATTCGAGAATAACTGTAGATACTTAAAATCTTTGGTGAAAACCACATTATAATATGCAGCACTTACCGACTAAACGGTGGGGAGGAAGAACGACCGAAAATGCCGGGTACAACACATTTAATAAACATTTGAGATGTTGAGAGTGACTCAATCTGACAATTATATTAGGCAAACTTTAAGGATTGCAACGATTTAACGATGTGCCAAGAACAAACTACTAATTTCATAGTAGAGTAAATCAAAATGATAATTTATCAAAATTTTGCATTTCACGAGATTTATGTAAGCAAGTGTGTTTCGTGAAAGATTTGTTAAATTCTTTCGTAATGTGACGTCTACAATTGACGTATAAAGAAATCACACAAAATATCAAAACCATGAAACAGGCACACAAAAATTATTTATTAATCATTCACCCTACACTTAAGCAATACTCATTTTACGATCTCGCTAACGATACATATTCGGCTTACAAATGACAATGAACTAGAATACATCTGACGTAAACGTGTTTTGTGTTACAGTCAATATACAGAGCCTTCAAATACCTAAATGAGACGTAATTAGAACTCAATATACTACCTACTTAAAAATTCATCTAAAAAATATCATTCGAACGACTAGTTGCGACTTCATTAAATACGCTACTATTCTTATAAGGAATCTAATTAATTCGTCAGTCATCATAAATATAGGTACCCAGCACGAATGTGTATTGAACGAAATCGCTAAACCATATATTGACACAGTGAGAAGGGGAAAATCAACAAGGCGGAAAACAAACAAGAAAGGTAGAAATGAGATATGCAGTTTAAAGGAAACATGAGACAGGAAAATCGGAGATGAAAACTACAATCAAGCTCTAAAGAAAGATAGAGAATAAGCGCATACGTTGAAACCGCAGAGTGAATAATACTGAGGTTAGATGCAATGAGCTACGTGAAAGGAAACAAGTTCATTGGTCGAACTGTAAACATTTATAGATGCTGTTGATTGGAACATTCATTACGCATACATAACCACCCCATACCCTGACATGATGCGTTGGCTGGCATAAGAACAAGTTGTAAAGAAGTTAAGGGAGGGAAAATAAAAACATGGCATAACGCCATGAAGCCGGTGATTGTTGTGAAATCCATCACAGTAGCGCAGTTGTGTTCATTCTCCTTTGAAACTTATGCTTTTGGTATGTTTTACCATCTTATGTTTCTATTCGTGTTAATTTTCTCTTGCCTTGAAGGTGTAAGATGCAGGTAACCTGCACCTAAAAATACACGCGCCAGATCCTAAATTAATGATGACTGACTAAAAAGCATGTCTGTAACAAATGAGAAATAAGAATGAGGAAGGATGACAGACCGATGAAAATGAGACATAAAAAATGGTAATGAACACTACACTATTCGATAATGACCTAAACAAGATGATCACATGATCCATAGCTCATACTTTTTGTGAAGAACTTAAAAATCCGCACACACACATCAGAATAACATTTACGGCAGAAACAACGATGATAATGGATAAATAGAGCTCATACCCATGTGTGTACATGTGTAACGTGCATAAGATATGCAAAACATCAATATATCACTTAATTTGGAGTTAAAAACTAATTGATTGATTGACTGTATAAAATGATTTGACTATAATAATAATAGGACATTATATAAATATTTCCAGAGGCAACATTTTTTAATCCATGAACCAGTGAGAAAGGTTAAAACAATGGAATTAGTCACAAGAAGAAACATTACACACTGAAAGAAGCAAAATGAATAGAACAATTCATTGCTAATATGGCGTCCAGCGGGTAAACACAGAGTGAATAGCTTTAAATCATTTAAAGTAATTATCAAACAAACAACATCTCATTTACACTGCTTTTCAGAGGTCATTGTCATTTCCGATTTGGCTCATACGTAGAGAAGAAAAATATGATAAATCTATGTTTATCACAGTAAAGATAACTGACATGCAATAACTTTGCGCATTACAAGATCCAATTGTCTCCTATCCATAGGAGATGGCTATCTGTCCCAAATCAATTCGTGAGACTGATGATTTTTGTGTATAACACCTACCGCCGTTGTTTCATATGTAGTGAATAACCGTCGCGATCAATATCTGCGACTTAAATGAACTTTGAGCATGCTGATTTCTTGTAAAATATTTTTACGTATGCTATTTTGCTACAAAAAAACAACTACTAATTGATGGTAAATTATCCTATCATCTAATATTGATTCACTTTAGGCATCGCATGAATCATTCAGATTTGTATGCAGTTCGCACTCGGTCCCAATAAGTCGAGTAGTAAATCAGTTATCTTACAATAAATATTCTCATACAAACTTTACTAATATAACAGTTAGAAAATGGTGTTGAGGAAATGTTAAAAATTCTACGTTTAGCTTAAAAATGGAGAGAGTTGAACAAAACATATACCACAATATTCAACTTCAATACAGTACTTAGTCAGTTTAAGCTGTTAAACATTATAACAATGAAAAAAATATCTCCAAGATACTCCCTAATTGTAGATTGAGATATCCATCAGAACAAACGAGAACCAGACAAACGGTTTTATGCCACATTACTTCAGTTAGTTCACACGTATTCACACTGTCCAATGAGATCGAATCAATGTGATCATCAAGTCTCTAGATCGATGTAATACGAAATTACAGTTTTCAATTGATTTTTTTCAATAAACAGTATTGTTCATGAAGTCTATACCCATGCACTTACTGGGATTGTGATTAACGACTTTCTTAAATAAACGCTGAGTAATCAATGACATCATTAAAAAAGCAGCAATCCCGATAAAGCCAAGTACGCAGAAACCAAAACAAGTAAGTTAAGAGGAGTATTAGGTCGGATAAATGAAAATATATTGAGGACCTAGCAATGACCGCGAAAAAGCTGCAAAATAAGGAAATATGAGGCACCTATACGGTAAACAAAGAAACTAGCTGGAAAATTCAGTAAGCCAGAACGACTAATCAAGAACAAGGATGGCAAGCCAATCACTGAGATGCAAGCACAACGAAACAGGCAGGTAGAACACTTTGAAGAACTCTTGAATAGATCAACGCCACTGAAACCACCAGTCATCAAAGCAGCAGCCACGGATCTTCCCATAAACACCGACCCATCAACAGTCGAAGAAATCAAAATGGCCATCCGACAAATCAAGAGTGGCAAGTCAGCAGGGCCAGACAACATACCTGTTGAGGCGCTAAAGTTAGATATAGAAGCAACTGCAAAGATACTCCACATTCTCTTCAGGAAGATTTGGGAGGAAGAATAGGTGTCAGCAGACTGGAAAGAAGGACACCTCATCAAGAAACCAAAGAAAGATCTCAGCAACTGCGAAAACTACAGAGGCATCACTTTTCTTTCGATACCAAGAAAAGTCTTCAGTAGAGTGTTATTGAACCGAATGAAAGATCTAGTCGACGCTCAACTTCGAGATCAACAGGTCGAATCTCGTAAGAATCGATCGTGTACCAACCAAATCGCGACACTACGGTTCATTGTTGAACAATAAATTGAATGGAATTCACCACTTTGCATCAATTTCCTAAACTACGAGAAAGCATTCGATAGCGGGGACAGGAGAATATTATGGAGCCTTCTATGACATTATGGCGTACCCGAAAAGATAGTCAACATCATACAGCACTCTTACAACGGACTACACTGTAAAATCGTGCATGGAGGTCAGCTCACACATTTATTCAAAGTGAAGACTGGAGTCAGACAAGGCTGCTTACTGTCGCCCTTTCTCTTCCTGCAGGTGGTTGACTGGATCTTGAAAACTGCAACATCTCAAGGCGATCTCGGAATATAGTGGACAACATCGATGCAACTAGATGACTTGGACTTTGCAGATAAACTAGCTCTTCAGTCCCACACATAGCAGAAGATGCAGGTGAAGATGGACAGTGTAGGTGCAGTAGGCCTCAACATACACAAAGGAAAAAGCAAAATCCTCCGATATAAAACAACCGACACTAACCCGATTTCAGTTAACAAAGAAATTCTGGAGGGTGTAGAAACCTTTACATACTTGACCAGGATCATCGATAAACAAGGAGGGTCTGATCTGTGGCAGATGTGAAGGCGCTGACTGGAAAGGCAAGGGCAACATTTCTACAACTGAAAAACATCTGCAACTCAAACCATTTATCAGTCAACATTAAAGTCAAAATTTTCAATACAAATGTGAAGACAATTCTGTTGTATGGAATTGAAACTTGGAGAACTACGAAAAGTATCATCCAAAATATGCATGTATTTATAAACAACTCTCTACGTAAGATACTTCGGATCTGTTGGCCAGATACCTTCAACAACAACCTTCTATGGCAAAGAACAAATCAACTTCCAGTCGAGGAATAAATTAGGAAAAGACGATGGTGGTGGATAGTACACACATTGAGGAAATCATCAAACTGTGTCACAAAACAAGTACTAACTTGGAATCTGTAAGGCCGAATGAAAAGAGGAAGACTCACGAACACATTGCGTCGGGAATTGGAGACAGACATGAAGAGAATGAACAGCACTTAGGAAGAGCTGGAAAGGAAAGCCTAGGACAGAATTGATTGGATAATAGTGGTCAGCGGCCTATGCTCGACATGGGGTAACAGGGATTGATTGATTGAATCCGGATAAAACTTAGCGAATGTGTTTAATGTGAATAACTTTTACTTTAAAAAAATTTCAGTGAATACATACTTTTATCAAAATAAATTTTACCCAAGTATTGAAAAATACGAACTCGAATTCTAAAACGTGATTACCAGCTAACTAGGATTTAAGTGGGATAATATCAACATACAGTAGAATGATTCAAGCTAGCAAACAATGTTTCAATGAGTAAGTTATATTATATGCATTTTACGATTTTACATTAATTAAGTTTTATTTTAGAAACATTCCAGAATTTGTTAAAGCTGGGTTGTAGCTGACAAATGGAAGCCACGAGGCGAGTTTTATCCTATCTAGTATTCGTTAGATATGTCTCTACATCTAAGTGCTGATTTGTGTTTTTAGTTATTTTGTCAATGAGCCGGGTCAATTAGTAGTAATACTTGATATGTCACCAGTTATCAAGCTTACGATTGTTTAAGAACCTAAGGATAGTTTATAACCTTTATACATAGGTATCATGTCCACAATTCCATTGCAATTTAGTGTATATAGAAACTTACTATATCATTACCGTTGTTCTATCTATGTTTAATAATCGATTTAAATTTCATTTTTATATTCGCGTGAATAATTTGATAGTTGATTTGTATATACGTGAAATACTTCTAAGAAATATGGTGTTTACTTTTAACAGCTCTTTACGGACAAATGGGATAGTATATTCTATTTTCGGGAGGAATCAGTAGTTTTAGTGAAAATGTTTGATTCCAAAAAATAACGCGTAAAACTAATCTACTTTGCAATTTATTTTATACATATTTCAATTGAAACATCTTGTTACATTGTACTCATAACTTCCATAAGCACTTTTATCTTAGATATTCGCCCTTCGAATCAGTATGTCATGTTGTTATCTTGCGTCAAGAATGCTTCATATATATATATATATATATATATATATATATATATATATATATATATATGCTAGAGCTGTAGGAATAGATTATTAGTTTACCTCGATTAAATTACAAAGTAAACCTTCCTTACACATCGAATTTTTACCCCTAATTAGTGGAGAGGGACATAATGGATAAAAATACACTTGCTGATTGTCAGCAAAACCAGTATGACGATAACTACCTGAACAATCAGTCAAGGTAATATCTAACTGCTGGGATGGCTCCCAGAAAACTCAACGAAGCCTCCAGATCCCTTGAAAGAGCCGAAGACATTCCATCCAATCACTGATCGATAGAACCTTCCAGAATCTTGACGAGGCACGTTCTGATTGGGTAATAGTTGAGACTTCTTAATTTGGATTGGATGGATTATAACACTGATTTTTGTTGTTCAGAAAACTATAAATACAAGAATATTTTGTACCTAACTTACTCTTCATCTTACTGGAATAAAGTTCCTGTCTACTCGTCTTCTAATTTGCGACCAGGAGGGTTCACACGTTCAAGTGCTAAGGTAGTCCGCGGCTGGTCAAGTATCAAGTACGAGACTTAACACTAACCAGCAGCATAAATAATTTTGGTTGGTTTATCTTAAGTAATCCATCTATATAACAGCTGCAAACTTAGTCGCTATACGATTGAAACTAATGGATTTAGTAAATCTTTAAAGAGATTTCATTAAAAACGCAGAATAAGATGTCAACCTAACTGAAACGTTATAAGTTAAACTATCACCAGTTGGTAAAATGAAATTTATATTCACTTAATTTCTATTCTAATGACCTAGAATTAGTGAACGAATACACATACAAAATGACTTGTGAAATGCAAAATCTGTTATTCTGAGTTGCACTTATGATAGCAGAGTTTGAGTACATCCTGATTAGTTGCTCGGACAAGTGTATGTTGTAATCGCTAGATATATATATCGACTTAAAACAAATATAGTAAATTACGCAAACCCATTGTAAAATATTTAAAAACAAACAGCGACTTGATCAATAAGTCTCCTCCATACGACTGTTCTATTAATCTAAAAAATAAATGTCAAGGTTAACAAACAAAAGGAAAGAAAAGGAACTTACTTTATGCAACATATGATGTCTAACATAGAATTTCACTCGAACATCTCCAAATAGTAGGATATTTTGTTCAGTTTTTATTAAAGCTTCATCCTGATGAATTGGTTCCGAAAAAAATGTTGCACAGTTTTGTTCAAAAACATTAGATGGATTAAACATGCACAGCTGTACATATAATAATAGGCCTGAGGAAAAAACACAATCAATTTAAGATAAGGAAACATAATATAATTGAACTAAGACTTTTAAAATGATAGCATGATTTCGAAGTCATTTTCCAGCCAATAAGCTGAGTGTAAATGAGGGCGTGATTCCCAATAAAGATTTCATTTCAAAAATCTTAGGTTATCCGAAAATGTTTTTTATGTGTACCTCAGTCCGGTATGCCAGACGAGAAACGTAAATATATTGAAGGTCAGGCCTTGAAGTGTCCTATGGGAATTACACTCTCATATGCAGTACTTATTCACCAAATTAATGGGGAAATGCATGGTAATCTCAGATATAACACAATCCATGTACATTGAAAACGCTGACTGTAACATCAGTAACATTATATGAATAATAAGAATTGTCATTAATAAAATGGATTACAAACAGTTACGTAAGAAAAAAACTTTTAGTACTATTGTTGATCCAATATATTAATGATTACAACAAAATAAAAATAACGCTATAAACTAGACTGGTTTATATACGCAATTATATCTAACAATAAAACTAAGATATGATACAATGGCCTAATAGTTAAAACACCTGTCTGAATTAATCTAGTTGCAGGTTAAAAATCCTCTATACCTACTTCCATTTAAGCAGCCAGATAGTGACGAGAACTCCCGAACAAAGTGTGATTCAAAGACGAGTGCACAAATCTGTACTTGATGCATGAGTAACAAACAAATCGATATAATAAATTATGTGATTTTGAAAATCGCCATGGACTGATTCTGTTTGAAGTAAGTTATGTAACACTTAATAATTAAATGAAATATTTTACGAAACTAAGAATGTGATGGATTATTAAGATGAACCGCTTTTACCTTCATTTTAGGTCAGACAACCTACAAATAATTTGATGGAACTGAGTAAGTTAGAGACAGTGTATAATCGAGCACAGATGAGTACCATCGATTATAAATTTTACACCATATGTTTGAATAATAACAGAACAATAATCGTATCGTATTTCCTTATTTACGCTAACCTGCTTAGCTCTCAGCAATAATAAGATTCTATCGAGCAAACTTATGAACTGACCAACTAGCTCGAGTGCTGTTAGAGGTATGTGAGCAGTTATCACTTCCCGGTTGCCTACACCGTGGAAGGGTTCTCCTTGAGGTACCTGAGAAAGGAAGTGGATTATAGGAGGTCTTGATGACCCGAAAGTGTGACCGCAGTGTCCAGGGAACAACTGTTTGAGGTCGGTCACCTATATTAATTGTTGCTCCAGTTGAGGCATCGGCCTTGTGATTTCTGAAAAAGCTCGGCTTTCAACATGAGGCGTTATAACTCTTCGAAGTGAAGGCCATCCAACTCCCAGAGTGGAATATAAAGGATTTAAATGATTTTTTCTGATTTGCACTTTTTTAGCAGGGTTGTTGCTTCTACGGGATGGGGTCACTAACCCTGTGCCCAACCCTCCTCCTTTATCCGGGCTTGGGACCGTTAGTAACCCCGGGAGAGTTCCAGGCAGAGTTCCAACCAGCTACGTGACTGGAAGTGCTCAAGACAACATTTCTTGGTCAGGGTCTCTTGTTAAATGGCAAAATTCATCAGTATGAGATATTAAACAGTCGATAAGCCGTATTATATCTATAATAACGTCTCTGATGGATAGCGAAGGTGTATAAAGTCAGTTTAAGTCTGTAAAAACGCATTAACTATCCAAACTTTGAAGATAAGTCAAGTCGTTAGTGTATGGACGAAAAAGTTCCCCAATGATTGTCTCGCGGGTGCTTGCAAAAGTCAAGAATCGCTTATCACTTTAAATAATCACATAAATAAACGAATAAACCAAACGATATGGATATTTTAATTGCACTGACAATCTATTCGTAGGCCCATGTTATTATCGTAATACTAAACAATGGTTGAGGACCAATCAATCAGATCAACATATTATAACTTCATATCGCAAACCTAGATAGCATACATTAAGAAAAAACACTGCAGAATTTAACTATACTCAAAAAAAGTTTACTCCATCCATCACATAGATACATTTAAACCAGGCTCTATGGTGATTATGACTGGTTGACTGGCAAGAATTCTTATTGTCTAAATTCATCTACCAATTAAATTATTTTAAGCATTTAAAAGTACTAAATTGTTCAGTTTAAGTAAATTCCATTGAGAAAAATTGATTAACATTTAGATCTTTAACTATAACATGCCGAATTGAGTCGTATAATCGTATTGAAGTTACATATTTATTGTGTGACTATAAACTATATCCGTCCGATCGGTTAAGACCGACCTATGTATGAATAATTTGAATTTTACTGATACAGAGACACTAATGTAGAGCGTTATATGTCTCTATTCAATTAGGAGTCTATCGAAAAGCATCATTACACATAACTAGAAAAGTATTATGCAAACTTCCTAGCCAATAAAAATGATATTAATAAGATAAGCATCATATAACGGAGATAAGAACACCGTTATGATGTAGTGCATTAACAAAAGAACAGAACGAGTTTAAATTATGGTGAAAAATAACACTGACTATTATTAATAATAATACATGGATAGAAAGTAATAATACCTGGTAAACACTGAAGTCCACAAATACGTACAGCTGTTAAAAAAAGAGGGGTTCTATGATACATTAGATTATTTTTTAAGAACATATCATAATAATGTACGTAACGTCGTTGACTTGGTATTGTTACCCCTTTACCATTATCAGTTCTTTGTTCACCATAGAATTTTAATGATTCCTCTGCATTCATAACATCATGTAATCGAAGAAGGCATGAACAAACCATAACGCCTGTTCTGCCCTATCAAGATAATTTAGTAAAATTTATTATAACAAGACAATACTCAATTATAGACACAAGATATCACTGACAGCAATACATAGTAGCCCATAACATTTTACTGAGATTACACTCCTTTTGTTTTTGTAAGTAGTAAAGGGCATAACGGCATAGTATAAATGACACAACGCTATGTTTGAAGTCACCTACTATCCACGTGATACAACATTTAGGAGAATTCTAAGGAAGATGTATGAATGAACGCTAATTTGAAATCAAGAATTAAGCACTAATAGTAGAATATATTTTGTAATCAGGGGGTATTTTACTAAATACAACCTCCTCATTTGTAATGTATTTGCTTGGTACTTGGGGTAGCTAACATATTTGACCACCATAGAATTACTAAACTAGTGGTGGAAACGGAAGTTTTAAAATAAATATCCAATATATGAAAGCCTCTAAAGCAACAATACACACAGAGCTCTAACACAACAACAGCAAATGTAACATACTTTCTCAATGTTACTCCACATGCCGGATGCTTTAAAATGCAACAATGAAATGAACTTCAACTTTACTAAAGTTAGGTGTATGCCTGGTACTGTTGCACCTATATGAATGCATAAAATTACTCACAAATGCTAAAAAATAACAAAGCACAACTCCAGGTTTTTTTGCCGATTCAATAATAAGACACATTAACACTGATCTTGGTACAAAATGATGTTATTCAGCTTAGTGTTCACGTTGCAGTATTGTGTAGTGAAATATATAATATGGTATTATTTGCTACTGAACTGTTAATTTAATTAAATCAGTAATTAAGAGAGATTCCTTTCTAGTCTAAATAGAAACATCACAAAGAAATTAATAAATACGGCGGCAATATATTAATAATGAAATAGTTTACAACGGAATTATGAACACAACAAATTATATATAAATAGAGTGAGAATATGAAATGACATTATTATTGTGTTTACTGTCACAAATGATAACTAAGTTTATTTGCAAGTTTTGTCGTAAAACTCGTACGAGGGGTGATATGAATGAGGTTATTCAGGAAATCTATACCCTCTTACAAATCTCAGACTAACCGCTATTGACTTCATGGATTGATGCTCTCTTGATCCGACAATTCTCTCCTAGCATACTTCAAAAGAACAAATCGACTAATAAATGGTTATTAATGAACTAGGTGTATAGGTGCTGAGAATAAATGATTAAAAGTAGTTTTCCCCACAAACCAACATATTATAAAAGAAACAATCACAACATGTGAGAGCTTAAATATTCATTTCGTTACAAATATGTTAGGCATTAATTTCCTTTATTCTAACAAAAGCGGATCGGGTAAACTTAGTAAATATTAATTGATTGACTAATTATTACCATAAAGACATTGAAGGTGAAGAAATATTTTTTCATTTATAGCACTAAATTATCTGGAAATCTGTGAATAAAGTTAAATGCGCTAAATTTCTCAAGTTTTAAAAATATATTGGCATAATAAACCTAATTCATTTAAAATATTTGGATTTTAAAGTAATGTTAGAATGTACAGTCATTTTACAGAAGCAAACGACACTAATAACTATCAATCGCTAATCTTAACAAGTCATCTAGCCTTCAATTCATATGTTTAATTGATGTCTCCAGCAAAACACTTTCGATGCCCTGATGGTAAATTCGACATTGGTTAGTGAGCAACGAATAATTAATTGTGACCAGTAAAATTTGATTGATGAAATCAATATATGAAATATGAATTTTGTCAAATACACTTTATATGTGAGAGATAGGATTAACCAAGCGGTTAAAGTAAGTGATGTATAGAGCAATAATTACAGACTTGTGTAGCAGAATGCAAGTTATTCTTCACATCTTCGCACACCAAAACGAATTGAAACTCCCAATAGAGTGAACTTAATGTTTTCATGAATACTTCCAAGAACTAAATTCCGGTATATTAACGCATAACCAGTAATTTATCTAACTATATCAAAGGCTAAATGAAATGTAACAAATTGTAAATAATTAAAAATGTGTGAGTCACCTTTCCAGCTTTACAATTAATTGCGACAACGTTTTTAGGATCTTGACTAAGAAATTCATTTACATCTTCGCATAGAGCAATGATTTGTTCAAACTGTGGAGCATTATGGTCAGAGAATGGGTATTTTGCAACAGGACCATCAAATCGACAAACATTAAAGTCCCTTTCATCACATCTAAACACCCGTGTTTAAAATAAAGAAATTATAATGAACAATTTTTTTTGAGGATAAATTAAATTATAAACACATGCATGGATATTTAAGAAACTAATAAGAAACCTTGACAAACGAAACCTATTAGCGATAAGCAAACAATATTTCTGATACCGATAACTAAACACGAAAGAGGATTTTTAAAATGTGCTATATATGTATACCGAAATGACTGAGCACTTCCAGATTTGGTAAATAAGTCATTAGCACATAAGAGCTTATTATAAAGTTAATGTGGACGATTTGCGATACCTCACATTTGAGTGGCAAGGAAAAAGTGGACAAGACGAAAAGGACTAATGAGACAAGGTAAGTAGGAATGCAAAAGTAACATAAAGACTGGTTTGAATTGTGCAACTTAAAATCTCAAGCTGCGAAACACGACTAGCTAGCAAACACAACCCATAGAAACGAAATCGGCAATTAAAAAATTAACAGCCTGAAGTCATGTCTCAGTCTGGTCGCTTTAACTGTTTTCTCACGTACCAATTCGACCATACAAAACAGGGATTCTAAATAATTACTCAATACAAGTGGTTCTTAAAAATAACACAAAACTACAATCCAGGTACATCGACATTGCGTGCAACTAAATAGATTGAACTGATACATACTGTCAACTGGATTTTTTCCATAGACAATGCCCTTAAAGTATTTTTTTAAAAATTCACAATTAAGAATAATAAATTTTAAAGTTCAACTAAGGGAATCATATGTGAAGGATGAGTGAAATGGTTTCCAAGAATAAATTAAATTTTCAATCTAAGAAGAAGGGAAATTTCAATTCCGCTGTCTAGGTGTAGTAGCGAGAGAAGAAAACAGTTCACATCAAGATCTCAAAGACAGAAAATCTAAGTGGACTAAAACGAGCCTTATTTTTCACAGCTTATTGTTTCCTATTTTCAGACAAGCGTAGAGGCTGATATTTCCGATGGTGTGATAAACAAAGTGACTTATGTAATTCCCGAACTCTGACAAAATCACGGTACGCCGACTTGTGAAAAACCGCGACATTCGTATTCAACATAATCACATAATTTGCTACAGTAAACACTACAGTTTTTGTTCCATATTCGAAAGATTAGACGATATTTTTCCTGGTGCATGAATCCAATAGATAACAGAAACCCTGGGATAAGTAAAGAAGCTTCTGTTATTAGGTATAAATAAAGAACTAACCAATAAAGACGAAACCAGCCTAAGAATTGCTATAAAAGCAGACGTCACCGAGCAAGTGTCGTTCCCGACATCAACAACTTATACTGTCAGACGTCTTCAATTATAATTTCGGAAACTTGAGTGTTGTTGCGCGAAAACTTGCGTTGAGCTTCAAGTAACATAAATAAAGAGAAAAGAGATCATTACATTTCAAAAGGTCTATTGATCTAAAATTAGGCTTGAATTATAAGCTCATATAATACAAGTATGTTAATATATATACAAAATGACCTTTATATTACATATCCTACTTATAAAGATTTCGTGAACATATATATGGTTATGGAGTAAAATTGATTTTCTATTTCTTTAATAGAAACTAACTTACAAGTGGTAAATCTTGTAGTGATTAGCGTGTCGTGTCTGTAGGAAGCGAACGACATCATCAATATGATTACGATAAACACCTTCAAGCCTGGCAGCAGGAAACCCCATTGCAATGATTCTGCAGGAGATGTAACTTAAATCCAAATCAAAGCCGTCTTGTTGAAATCGCTTTTTATGACGACTGACAAGACCTTTTAACGTTCTGGGCATCGTTCAGTTGTTTTACCAAGGCAAAAGGTGGTAGAAGAAACTCTCCTATTTGGTATGGAAAAAAGCCGCGATACGATCAAATTATTACGGGCATCATTGGATTTTGACGGGTATGACTGACTATAAGACACTTTATATAAAAATGAATGGAACTGAAAATTTCGTGTGGTTAAAGTAGTTAAAAGAACGTTTCGAAAGACGATATTATGAGCATGTGGTAATTTAGGGACTTTAACTGTCGCTGAGATAATCTAGAAGGATGTTTTGACAGTTCCTTTGAAGATGGATCTAGGTTTACGATGAATTAGTACTGACAACTGATTTAATGTTAGACTGCTCATAAATGTAAAAATCTGTGAAGGGATTTTGAGATGGCAGAAAAATTTGTCTAATTACAGTGAGATTGAAAATACTTGTGAAATAGTCCACTTACTAGAAAACAAAAAATAAAAAAACACGCTGGAAACTACCATACTGCTTCAAAACGATTATCAAAAACGTAAAACCAGAAAGACCATAAGGCTAAAGGCACTTGTTGATGCAGTAAGAAGGACGGCTATGTTGTAAAAGTGTCATCACTTACTATTGGTTAAAACCTTTTACTGTATTACAGTAGCCTATATATGTAGGCGAAGCTAAACTACAGAGGCAGTCTAATTAGAGTTAAGTAGAAACGTTTTTAGGTTGCCACGCGTTATTGAAGCAATGCTAGTTGTAAAGCGTATGCTTCGAAATTAAAATAAAAAGGTCCATTAGTTACATAAATCTAATGTATCCATCCCAATTTCTTTTTATCTCTACTTTTCATTTGTAATACAAGCCAATAAGTCACATGTGTCATTTTTTCATTATGTAGGCTTACTTTAAAATCAATGTAGCTTAGTCCTACAGCATTGTTGAAAAACACTGTCCATGAAAAAACCTGCAGAGACCTTGGATCAAAAAGACCCGCCCTTATTTAAAATAATACAATATTCGGTGACAAGGATAGTAGGTCTGGTAACCTGTTTTATTCATTGCAATTGTTTTTAAGTGTAGAACTGGCTTTTTTTGAAAAGAATTCACCGGTTGAACAGATACTCCTTGTTCAGGTAGCGCGCTCCACTTGTTGACCACTCGATATATATAGAAGAAAGGTGAGAAAACGAGAAAAAAAGACAGAAATATAAGGACAAATTAACTGTAAAGAAAAACGAACCCTAGTCATCAAAGAATGCCTATGATAAGGTCGGCTTTTTCCGTGTTGTCTTTGAGAATTAAGACCACGATTAAGCCCACAAGTTATGAAATGATAAAAGATAACAGTAAACATGAATAAAGATAAAGTTGGGCGAAGATAGGACATGATAGGATATGTTAAATGTCTGTATTAGCTGTCGACAGAATAGGCTGCTTTTTATTGCCGAACTGTATAGTGAACGAGTGGTATCTACTGTAATGAATAGTGAGCATCAGTATCAGTACCTATACTGCTGCAAATTACAGAACACCATAATCCCAGCATGTTATGTGAAGAACGATAGAATGCATTCATGCATTCATGAAAGACTCTTGTAATATGAGAAAGTAATCATATCCTACACTAATACATTTAAATTACAAAGTACTTTTACTTTATTATGCTCATGCATAACTTATTGAGGATCAAAGCTGTAAGGAAATAGTTTTCGGTTTCAACAAAAAATTATACTCATACAGTGGTTAAAATAGGTGTACATAGGGAAAGAAATTCCAGAGTAAAATGTTAACATGCCATATATATATATAAATGTTGTACAAAGTAATGTTGAATGGTTGAAAATTCTGAATAAAAATATTTTCATCGTTAAATATATGGCACTATAAATATATGTTCACCGACGAAGTCGCCCAGAATAACGATAAGATCTCAACAGTTGAATCATCCAACTCAGAGACTGCGAACAAACCAAAAACATCCGTTGAGCTAAAAGTCTTCCCTACCATCTTGAAATCTAGAAGTATTTATGGCATGAATACAATGTAAATAGGTTTATTAGACAATCAATATTCCTACAACAAATGATAAATCAAACTGTGAAAGTATCGACGAAATTGCATAAGCGATTATGGAAGGCAAAGACAGATGAACAATTTGCCAGTATGCACTTTAGAATGCGTGACTACATAACTGTCGGGTGTAGTATATCTTGAGCAGTATAGACAGAGCGGGACCCCGTTTGTATATCGTTATTCCTTTCTGAATAGTTGAGGAAGTCACATGAGCTTTAATCCAACAGGCAGTCATTAAGTTGGCTCTTTAATTCTCTTAAGAATTTGCTGCATCGAAGATTTTTGTGGAGTTTATTCTACAATATTGAGTAAAATGTTCTAGCACAACTGTGTATGACGTCGTAAGGTAGTGATAGTGTTTTCTTTATTAGGTAGGTTGTGTGAAAGGAAGAAATTAGAGGCCAACATGAGGCTTCAGGAGTAGGAGAAACCGTTTAAAAGCTGGTATGTAAAAATAAGATTTGACGTCAGGCGACGAATCCAAAGAGTTTCTAGTTTCAATTAGTCACTTCGGTGGCAAAAATTAATTATCACAGTGGTTTAGTAGGCTTTTGGTTAATCCTCTTTTCACTAAGTCTGGGTCTTCAGTTTCTGTAAAGTAAACAATCGTTTTCTAGTATAGTAATAATTTTTGCTAAATTTCAGTCCATTCACACAATTTATGTGCTTCTAACAAAATGATTATAGGTGGTACAATATCCTCACACAAAAGCATACACAAGGATACGTGAGTCTCATCAAATCCTTCTACAGAGAATCACATCGACCATATATGCATCAATAAAAAACTCAGAATATCAACGAAAGTTGTAAGAACCAGGTGAGGAGCTAAAATAGCCTCATATCATCACCTGTTGGTTGCGAAATGAAATTATATCTGAAGAAGCAATGGGCGAATGTAGTAACGGAATGAAAACGGTTCAATACAGTCTTTCTTCGAGGTACTAACAAACTCAAAATATTCAAAATTGCTCTCAACAACAGGTTCCAAGCATTACCAGATCTACTGAAAAAATAAAAAACTAATTCAGAGGACAACTGTGGAAAAAATCAAAGGAGCACTAAGTTCAACGTGTCATGAGGTTCTGAGTAGCAAGAAACAATATTATAAGGAATGGATTTCCACTGAGACCCTTAGCGAAATTCAACAAAGGAGGAACAAGAAAACACAAATCAACAACAGCCAAACAAGGGCACACAAAGTGAATACGCAAATAAACAAGTGAAGATGAGTATTAGAGTTGACAAACGGAAGTATATCAAAGGCCTTGCAACGACAGCGGGAAAAGCTGCAAGAGAAGGAAATATGAAATAGCTATACGACACAACGAAGAAACTGGCAGGGAAATATAGTGAACCAGAGTGACCAGTCAAGAACAAAGAAAGCATGTCAAACACCGAGATTCAAGAACAAAAGAAAAGATGATAGATCACTTTGAGGAACTGTTGAATGGGTCAGCTCCACTAAATTCACCAGATATCGTTGCAGCATCTATAGATCTTCCAATAGATATAACTCCACCAACGATGGAAGATATCAAGATGGCCATCAGATAGATCAAAAATGGGAAAGCAGCAGGACCTGACAATATACCAGCCGCAGCACTCAAGGTTAATATAGACATACCAGAAAGAATGTCTCACGTTTTATTCAGGAAAATCTGGGAGAAAAACCAGTGCCTGGAGACTGGACAGAAGGACACCTTATCAAGATACCAAAGAAAGGAGAGTTGAGCAAATATGGGAACTACAGGGAGATCACACTATTGTCAGTACCAGGGAAAGACTTCAACAGTGTGTTGTTTAACAAAATAGAAGATTGAGTGGATGCTCAACTTCTAGATCAACAGGCTGGTTTCCGTAAGGATCAGTCGTACACAGACCGAATCGCAACACTACGGATCATTTTTGAATAATCAGTTGAATGAAACTTGTCACCGTACATCATCTTCATTAACTATGAGAAGGCGTTTAACAGTGTAGACACGAGAACACTGTGAATACTTCATTAACACTACGGCTTACCAGAAAACCTTGTCAAAATCATCCGAAATTTTGACGATGGACTACAGTGCAAAATCGTGCATAGAAGACAGCTGACAGATGCATTTCGATTAAGAACTGGTATCAAACAAGGTTGCCTACTTTTGCCGTTTCTTTTTATCTAGTGGTTGACTGGATCATGAAGACCTCCACATTTGAGGTGAAAAACGAAATTTAATGGACAAGTAGGATACGACTTGATGGTTTGAACTTTGCGGATGATCTAGTTATTCCAGCCCATGCACACTGATAAATGCAAGTGAAGACAAACAAAGTATCAGCAAACTCAGGATTAGTAGGCCTGAATATACATAAGGGAAAGAGCAAGATCCTCAAATACAACACAGGACGCACCCATAGAATTGAACTTGATGGGGAAACTCTGGACGAATTGATTACTTTCACGTACCCTGGGAAGTATCATCGATGAACAAGGAGGATCCAATGCAGATGTAAAGGCAAGGATTCGCAGCAGTATTCCCACAGTTGAAGAACATGTAGGACTCTAAACATCTGTCAACTAAACGCGAAGTCAGACTCTTCAGTTCGAACGACAAGACAGTTTTGATGTATGGAGCTGAAACTTGGAGAACTACTGCAAACATCATCAGAAGGGTACAAGTATTTATCAACAACTATCTTCGCAAGATACTGATTGTCTATTGGCCGAAAACCACCAGCAACAGCTTAATATGTGAGAGAACAAACCAACTTCCAGCCAAAGAGGAAATTAGGAAAATACGTTGGAAATGGATAGGAAAGCATCAGACAGACTAACTAGGTAAGCATTAACTTGGAATCCTGTTTGGAAACGGTAAAAAAAAGGCTAAAGAACACACTGCATCGAAAATTGCTAGCAGATATTTAAAGGATGAACAGCAACTAGAAATAACCAGAAAAGGTTGTTGTAAAGTGAGTACAGTGAAGAATACTGGTGACTGGCCTATAATTATCTGTGAGGAGTAACAAGAGTATGTAAGTAAGTAAGTAAGTAAGTAAGTAAGTAAGTAAGTAAGTAAGTAAGTAAGTAAGTAAGTAAGTAAGTAAGTAAGTAAGTAAGTAAGTAAGTAAGTAAGTAAGTAAGTAAGTAAGTAAGTAAGTAAGTAAGTAAGTAAGTAAGTAAGTAAGTAGTAAGTAAGTAAGTAAGTAAGTAAGTAAGTAAGTAAGTAAGTAAGTAAGTAAGTAAGTAAGTAATATCGCAAACAACACGTTCAATATATGGGACACTGAAGGCTAAACAGCTAATAAGAATGCCATAAAGCTCTGAAATAACAGTATAAATATTTGTAGTGGAGAAGTGTGAGTCCCATCTTATACATCGAAAAAGTGATTTGATACGCTTCCATGTTTCTCAGCTGTACTTCTGATATTTGCATTTTTTCAAGGCATATTTAGATTTTAATTAGTAGTTGATTGATTATTACGTGTACTTATCATAACTTTGTGATCTCTCGTATGGAATTAAGAGCTGAGGTGTAATGAGGTTTGGTTAGAATTGATATTAAAATATAAGTAGGGAGCTTGAATTTTCTTGGTTTGTGCTCGAATATGTTATGCTCATTCACGTAGTTCTGTCGTATCTATTAATTTGAATAATCGTTGTGAGGTAGAAGAAAATGTCCAGTATATATTTGACAAATTAAAGTTTACATAAATTAGTTTTGATATGTGGGGCTAATGAGAGGCTAAGAGGAATATATTGCGTAAAATTTCGTCGTAGGTATTATCTACGTTGGTTGTTCCATTTATAAAAGTAGGCACCTTTGATTGCTAGTTTGGTAGTTCGGTGGCATTATCGTTAAACCACCATATCGTAAGTTTTTAATAGAAACGGCAACAGCCCTGCAACGAACAGAACTAATTTCAGAAAAATACAAATATTAATCACCGTTGTTGGAAACGCCAAATTATGCTGAATGTGTGATCATATTAAATGAATTCACGAAGATTGTTTCGTATCGCTAACCAGATATGTTGGGTGGCAGTTAATCTAGCTTTCGATAACTAAACATTCCAGGTGCAAATAATCCATATTGAATCACCATACAGATAAAAGAGATTAAATGCACGCGAATAAAAAAGCCTTAATCCACATAAAGAAGGCAATAATTCAGAAAAAAAAAGTAAGCAACTCAGCAGAAAGAAAAACCCACGATAATAAATTAAAAATATGTACTACAGAGAAATGCACATTTCAAAACCTATTGAAAAGAAAATCAATTAGAGCTTCAACAATGACATTTACTCTGCAAACAACTCAATACATTCAAATTACAAAATAATCCCCATTCATGCGCTCACGATAGACAAAAAGATTATTACGATACAATTTCTACATTGGCTCATGATCAAGGGTCTACACTGATGTATACATATATGTGTGTGTATATATAATTTACAACAGCAATAAAACAAGCACCAAACAAGAGGTGGCTTCCTATATCCTGCTGCTACAAATTCGATAGTGTTTATGGAATTAATTGCAAATGAATGACAAACAAATTAAGATATGTAAATAGATGAAATAATAACAATGTTCGAAAGCATAAATTATTAAATGAATGGATTCCACAATATCTGTTGAAAGAATTAGTGAAGTCGTGGCAAAAGTTCGAATGATCGAAGTTGATGTGTAAGAATAAGGCAAGCATTATCGTTACGTAGACATAAAACAAAACACAAATTTCGATATCATCAAGTGAACGAAAATTGTAATAAAAATTAGCAAGGTAAAAATAATATTGTTAAGTTTTATGACAATAATAATAATAATCATGGGTGTCTAGTCGGATTAGCTTCACGCTCAATCAAATTCAAAATGAAACATTGGTCACAATTAATCATCGTTGATTGAATTTAATCAAAGTTTCGCCTTTTTATTAAATATCGTATTTCCTGTTGACTTTAAGGTGTAGTTTTGTCATTCTTATTAAAATTGTTAGTTTGATGAGTCAATAACAGTTAGAAGTGGGACTCAATTACCCGTGAGCCGATAAAAAATTATCAATGATATAAGAACTGGACAATTTCATTAATTTGAAGAAGGTTTGCATTGAGAGTAAATTTCAAATCGATCATTGTCATGATTCGATCAGCATTAAGAAACTATTTCATATTAGTCATAAATAGTATAATAGTGCAGTGATTCAACCACTCTTTGATTTAAAATAGTGTCCTACAATTTCAATGAGAAACAACATGCCTTTAGACTAATCAATAGTTGAAATCAGACTGAACAATCGATACATTACAACATTGTAGTAGCACAATAGAGAAACTAATGATATGAGTTAGACGTCTAGGTTAATCGATCTTATCTGTTAATACTGAATTGTATTTGCTCCAAGTAACAACTACTTACGTTTCTACATTTCTTGATATGACCTCGTAAAATGTGTTTATTGGACGAAGAAAGTATTTTTCTAAGCATTTTTAACTAGAAACAAAATCGACCTAGATACCTGTAATTAATCTAAACTTATCAACAAATTGGAAAATCTTATTAACATAACCAATTAATTGTCAGTAATATTTAGATAAATCATTCACTTATTCTTTTCACTACTCTTGGTGTATATAGAAACACCATTCAATAACAGTGGTCCCAACTTATGTTTTAATTAAAATTACCTGAGCAGGCATTTTATTACAGGATTCACAGACAACTAAAGCCGTTAACTAAAATCATAGGAGTTAAATGCATTAAATTTACGAAGAAATCTGTTCATATAAACTCACTTAAACAGAATTAGTTAGGATAAATAATCCGTAGTCGATTTACTTTTATTTAAATGCCTACTGTCAGTTCATTCTAACTGATTTCATAATACTGTATTAATCACTTTGCACCGAGGTGATTCAGGGTGTTGTCTGATACCATTTTGTGAATATATTTATTTTGATCATTAACTTACATTTGCACTTCATTTCATCCGTAAATTTAAGTGGCATAATAATGACTGACTGCTTCTTTAACCCAATTAATTATCTTAGCAAATTGTGAAACCTGAAGGAATTCTACTCTAACCCAATAAATTGTTAGCCTTTGTGCACATTACGATAGCTTTTAGCCAAACAAAGAAATCTCTCAAATTGAAGACCAGTAATTAGGAACCATCAGTATTAAGTAGTGATTAAGTGGCGTAGACCTCGGTTCGTATATCCAATAATCTCCTTAGATCATCATAAAATTCCGAAATTCCATTCATCCCATAAGATGAATAATCTATGTGTTACTATGAAACTTTTGTTAGCAGATTTTTAATGATTTTTGCAACGAGCAAATTCTTATTTAACAACATTCAATAAAAAGCATTGTATATTCTAAATAATTATTTAATGACAATTTTCTTCATATATTGGAATATCTGTACGGTATTCAACTGCTATAGCATACAAAAAGACGATGGAATTAAGAAGATGAAAAGTAAATACTCATTTCGCATACTTTTAAAAGCCTTGAGTTTAAGTTTCGATTACGGTAAATAGTGCTGGACGTCTTTCGGAATGATTTACTGTTTAACAACCTGGAGATGCCTATAAGTCGACGTGTATTCTGTAATTAAATTTACTCGTTCTCTGTCTCTGTATATATATAAGCACATGTAGGCATAGTATTAGATTTTTTTTAGTTGGAACTCATTATTATTAATTAGTATTGTTCCTTATATATCACTCAGCCTTCTTTTCATCATGAAACATGGTAATCGATTCGTTTATTATCATACTCCAGTTGAATATTAGTTGGCGAATTTCGATCCAGCCTAATAAGTCATTACTACTACATTCTGCATTCATTTAATTAACATTTATGAACTTAAAATCAGGTAAAGAAACTATGATACCAAAAGGTTCAAAATATGATTAGAAATATATCATTATACTAATAAACCTTTATATTTATCACATAAATATATAAATATGTGAAAGAAATATTAAATTATCAAATTAAAATGTATATTGAGATAAAACAAAAATTCAAAAATGTTAGTAGCAATACAGTAATTATATTGATATTCTATGTTAGCATGTCATACAGGTATTTATTGTCAGTCAATAGCAGACATACAGTCCGAAATTCTATCAAAGGTATCGATGGATCCTTGACAATTTGGACATCTGTGTTCCACATTTTTACAAGCTTTGCATAAAAATGGTATCAGGCAACACCCTAAATCACATCTGTGCAAAATGTTTAATAAATTATTATTAAATGAGTTAGAGTGAACTATCAGTAGGCATTTAAACAAAAATAAATCGATTACGGATTATTTATCCTAAATAACTCTGTTTCAAACACATCGATTCTAATTAGTTTATGTGAACAGCCTACATTATAAATTCAATACATTTTATTCATTTTGTGTCTGTTGAGAATAGCCTACATTTGTTTAACATTACAGCATTTGAGTGTTTCTATTTCCGTCTTATCAAGAAATATTTTATTAGGGCAATCAGTCGAAATTGAAACATTCAAGTTTTCAACTCTACTCAAATAGGACGTTTTGAGAATGTTCTTGCAGTGAAAGACGTCAACTGTTGCTACTAATATCAGGTCAATAAATATAGAAGCTAAACTGATAGCTTTAGTTCAAAGTATCACTTGTTGCTATAATAAAAGCATAAATAAATTCGTCAGTTTAGTAAACTTACATCTGTGTTTTATGTTCTACATTTATGCTTTTCATCGTCCTGGAAAGTTTTAATGCTGACGATTGACAGTTTTCATGATAACTTATTTATTCCATCTAACTTAGTGAATAACTTGTGTTCTCTTGGAACATATTAACCATACAAATTAAATATTTTAAATTTGTCCGTCTTATCTGTGGTGTACATTGGGATAGAATGTCAATTGTACATGACTGGCACTGACCAACTAAGCACTAACAATTCCACTATTAGTCTCAAATTGTTGATGAAACATTTATTATTTAAACTTCTTTCAATAATAATAATTCAATTAATAGCACACAATTCACTAGCTTACCCGAATACGGCTAAACAAACACAGGCCGTAAACGTCAAGATGCCATTGTGATAAAACAATGATGTTGTTATATTAAATTTACATAATGGGCAAGTTATATATACTGGTTTATCTCTGAGTGGTTGCCTTGGCATTACCTGAATAGTGACGGGGATCGATGAATTATCAGGATACGGTGCTTTATGTAAAAAATAAACACAGATTATTTAACTGCATATTTCAGAATGAAAACTTATTTTCAAATCTAGTTAAGACAATTCGTTGATACTATTCACGTGCCAACACAATAATCTACACTAAGATAGAAAATCGAGTAATTAGTGATGAATTTTAATTTTGTTTCAGCATACTTTTACTAAACTCCGCCCGCAGCTCTTCTAGGGTTGCTGCCGGTCCCAAGTCCGGGTAAAGAAGGAAGGTTGGGCATAGGGCTAGCACTCCTATCCCGTAAAACACAAGCTTGCTAAAAAAATCGCTAACCAGATTAAACAAACTTAACCATTTAAACTTTACCCTGGAAGTGGAAGGAATCTATATGACGCTTCATGATGAAAGCCGAGATTCTTCGGAAGTCATGAGGCCGAAGCCACCCCTTCTAACGACCAGAGCAAAAACTTTTACAGGTACATGGAATGTTCGGACAATGTGGGAGACAGAGAAGATCACCCAGATAGCAGCAGAAATGAAGAGATACAAGTTAACTGTGATCGGGATCAGCGAAACGCATTGGACTCAAACTGGACAGAAAACATTAGCCACGGGAGAGAGTGCTACTATATTCCGGGCACGAAGAGGAAAATGCCCCCCACACACAAGGAGTTGCTTTGATGCTGTCTAAGAAAGCGCGCAATGCACTTGTAGAATGGGAACCACATGGACCCAGAATCATCAAAGCATCTTTTGAGACAATGAAGACGGGGATTACAATGAAAATCATCCAGTGTTATGCACCCACCAACGACGGCAACGACGAGGACAAAGATCAGTTTTATGATAGGATTCAGTCAATTATAGCGAAGTATCCAGGAAAGGATCTGACAATCCTAATGGGGGACCTAAATGCCAAAGTCGGAGTGGACAACACCGGTTACGAAGACATCATGGGACGACAGGGGCTGGGAGAAAGAAATGAAAATGGTGAAAGATTTACAAATCTATGCGCTTCAACAAAATGGTTATAGGTGGTACAATATTCCCCCACAAACGCATACACAAGGCTATATGGATCTCACCAGATCATACTACAGATAATCAAATTGATCATATATGCATCAATAAAATATTTAGAGGGTCAATGGAAGATGTGAGATCCAGGAGAGGAGCTGACATAGCTTCGGATCATCACCTGTTGGTTGCCAAAATGAAACTGAAGGTGGAGTAACATCATAACAACTGTTCAACACAGCCTTTCTTTGAAATACTGACAAACTCGCAAGAAACACTATTATGAGGAATAGATTTCCCCTGAGACCCTTAGCGAAATTCAACAAAGGAGGAACAGGAAGGCATAAATCAACAACAGCCGAACTAGAGCAGAGAAAATCAAGGCACAAAGTGAATATACAGAAGCAAATAAACAATTAAAGAAGAGCATTAGAGCCGACAAACGGAAGTATATCAAAGGCCTTGCAACGACAGCGGGAAAAGCTGCAAGAGAAGGAAATATGAAACAGCTATACGACACAACGAATAAACTGGCAGGTAAATATGGTAAACCAGGGCGACCTGTCAGGAACAAAGAAGGCAAGCTAATCACCGAAATTCAAGAACAAAAGAACAGATGGGTAGAACACTTTGGTGAACTGTTGAATAGACCAGCTTCACTGAACCCACCAGACATCGATTCAGCATCTACTAATCTCCGATAGATGTCAATCCACCAACGATGGAAGAAATCAAGATAGCCATCAGACAGATCAAAAGTGGGAAAGCAGCAGGACCTGACAATATACCAGCCGGAGCACTCAAGTCAGACATAGACATAACGGCGAGGATGCTCCACGTTTTATTCAAGAGGATCTGAGAGGAAGAACAAGTGCCGGCAGACTGGACAGAAAGACACCTTATCAAGATACCAAAGAAAAAGAGTTGAGCAAATGTGAGAACTACAGAGGGGTCGCATTGTCAGTACCAGGGAAAATCTTCAACAAAGTATTGTTGAATAATATGAAAGATTCAGTGGATGCTCAACTTCGAGACCAACAGGCTGGTTTCCGTAAGGACCGGTCATGCACAGACCAAATCACAACACTACGGATCATTGTTGAACAATCAATTGAATGGAACTCGTCACTGCACATCAACTTCATTGACTATGGGAAGGCGTTAGACAGCGTAGACAGGAGATCACTATGAAAACTTCTTCGACACTACGGTATGCTGTATGGAGCTGAAACGTGGAGAACTACTGCAAACATCCTCAGGAAAGTACAGGTATTTATCAACAACTGTCTACGTAGAATATTGAATGTCTGTTGGCCGGAAACCATCAACAACAGCCTACTTTGGAAGAGAACAAACCAACTTCCAGCTGAAGAGGAAATCAAGAAACGACGTTGGAAATGGATAGGACATACATTGCGGAAATCATCAGACTGTATCACGAGACAAGCACTAACTTGGAATCCTGTTGGACAACGGAAAAGAGGAAGGCCAAAGAACACCCTGCTTCGAGAGCTGGAAGCAGTCATAAAAAGGATGAACAGTAACTGGAGACAGCTGGAAAGGAGTGCTAAGGACAGAGTTGAATGGAGAATGCTGGTGAGCGGCCTATGCTCCTCCGAGAGGTGTAACAGGCGTAAGTAAGTAAGTAAATAAGTAATTTTACTAAACCTGGAATATTAGGAAATCTGTTCGAAAACATTTAAAACTTAGAAATAGTGTATTTTCTAACCCATACTTTATAATTAGATCAGATATGTTTATTGGGTAATTTCTTAACATATAAACCCTAATGATAATCTCTGAAGAATGGTGGTTGTCGTTAAGTAAACAATACGTCCGTGAGAGCATACAGACCACTGACGACCTTTAAAATTCAATGTTTATTGAGTTATTTGTGACATTATCGTATAAAAAGTAACCAATATCAGTTTTTTTTATCTCGAATTTGTTATCACTAGGTTTATACAAGCTATGCAATATATAATGCATCAAGATAAGATATTCAAAGTATGTGAAACTTATGACGAGAATGTTGCAAAACAAAAACACAAAACTCATTAAATAATTTCACATACCCGATGGATTCATCATATATCTACACGTCGCACTTGAAGAAGATGATAAGAGGAACTATTGACTAATTATCGTGGATATTATAGCCTTCTTAATTTGTACCACTGTTATTGAATGGTGTTTCTATATACACCAAGAGTAGTGAAAAGAATAAGTGAATGATTTATCTAAATATTACTGACAATTAATTGGTTATGTTAATAAGATTTTCCAATTTGTTGATAAGTTTAGATTAATTACAGGTATCTAGGTCGATTTTGTTTCTAGTTAAAAATGCTTAGAAAAATACTTTCTTCGTCCAATAAACACATTTTACGAGGTCATATCAAGAAATGTAGAAACGTAAGTAGTTGTTACTTGGAGCAAATACAATTCAGTATTAACAGATAAGATCGATTAACCTAGACGTCTAACTCATATCATTAGTTTCTCTATTGTGCTACTACAATGTTGTAATGTATCGATTGTTCAGTCTGATTTCAACTATTGATTAGTCTAAAGGCATGTTGTTTCTCATTGAAATTGTAGGACACTATTTTAAATCAAAGAGTGGTTGAATCACTGCACTATTATACTATTTATGACTAATATGAAATAGTTTCTTAATGCTGATCGAATCATGACAATGATCGATTTGAAATTTACTCTCAATGCAAACCTTCTTCAAATTAATGAAATTGTCCAGTTCTTATATCATTGATAAATTTTTATCGGCTCACGGGTAATTGAGTCCCACTTCTAACTGTCATTGACTCATTAAACTAACAATTTTAATAAGAATGACAAAACTACACCTTAAAGTCAACAGGAAATACGATATTTAATAAAAAGGCGAAACTTTGATTAAATTCAATCAACGATGATTAATTGTGACCAATGTTTCATTTTGAATTTGATTGAGCGTGAAGCTAATCCGACTAGACACCCATGATTATTATTATTATTGTCATAAAACTTATCAATATTATTTTTACCTTGCTAATTTTTATTACAATTTTCGTTCACTTGATGATATCGAAATTTGTGTTTTGTTTTATGTCTACGTAACGATAATGCTTGCCTTATTCTTACACATCAACTTCGATCATTCGAACTTTTGCCACGACTTCACTAATTCTTTCAACAGATATTTTGGAATCCATTCATTTAATAATTTATGCTTTCGAACATTGTTATTATTTCATCTATTTACATATCTTAATTTGTTTGTCATTCATTTGCAATTAATTCCATAAACACTATCGAATTTGTAGCAGCAGGATATAGGAAGCCACCTCTTGTTTGGTGCTTGTTTTATTGCTGTTGTAAATTATATATACACACACATATATGTATACATCAGTGTAGACCCTTGATCATGAGCCAATGTAGAAATTGTATCGTAATAATCTTTTTGTCTATCGTGAGCGCATGAATGGGGATTATTTTGTAATTTGAATGTATTGAGTTGTTTGCAGAGTAAATGTCATTGTTGATGCGCTTATTGATCTTAGTTTTCTGCTTCTATCGCAATTGTCCATCTGCAAATTTTCTTATTATTAGTATATTTTGGGTTATTAACAGTATTCGTGGCATTTATGATGCTCTGATTAGTTTTTATTTTCACAGTTTTCATGTTTTACATTCACTTTTTGTTATCTCTTATTTTCACCCCTCTTGTTTAATCGTCCTCGATCTATTTTATTAGATTTATCTATTCGCATCTTATTATTACGTAATTATTTTTGATGATTCTGACTTCTATCTGTCCAGGTTCCAAAATTTTTATTGTTTCAAAATATTTTTGCAAGCTCTTCGTATGTTTCTCATCATCAGTTTTACGCCTCACCTTGTCTGTCAATTTCCGAAACTTATTATATGATATAATTTGCGTTATCCCTTTGTTATTGTCATCAGCGACTCATGAATTGTCTTGATTGGCTTAACATTTTTCATATTTGCGTGTAAATACCGTTGCATATTAGAGTCAAGGCTGGTGAGAATCTATTTCAAGACATTTTTGTTTGCCTACGTAAATGTTTCCTGTTTATATCAATTTTTATGGAATTTTGTTTTGGTATAAAGCATATTTCGTTTTCGTATCAAGATATTTTTGTCACTTTTTCACATTTTGTAAAATTTCCCAAATTCTCACAGTCCGTTCTACTTTCAATGTCATCATCTTTATTTTGGTGAAGCCATTTTTTATATACACTACCGATCATTTTTAACGAATCAGCTTCTATTCATCACAAGACATCGCTAGAAGTTTGAACATGAATATAGTGTTAGCAAACAAATATATGCGATTCCAATAGTTTATTTCAAGTTTTACTATTACATATAGCTACTTATTAATAATGAATATAACTTTGAGTGAAATCATGAAATCTAGTTTAGTAAAATGACTATGAAAACATGAGTTACCGAATAGTCGGACATTGTATAACTAAATAAGTAGAAATTGAAGAGAGGAATGGCAAATAAATTTAAGGCTTCTAGGTCTATTAATTGTTTTCACGACGTTTGATATTTTTCTGTATCTTCCTTATATGTTTTTTTTAAGTGGATAATTAGGAAGGATGTGTGATTAATAATTCACAAGTTTCAAGGTGTATTAGTTTTATTTCTTTTCGAATACTTCCCAATTTATTAAAAGTTCTTCTGCTTCGACGTTTAAGTTAATCAATCTTTATATAGTTCGATAACTGTACCTCATAGCTAGTTTGTATTTCATCAACTAAAATAAATTGCAGGCCTTTAAGTTTGGCTAGCAAGATGTTATACAGCAAGTTTATGGACCAAGAACTGGTTGTTAATCCTCGTTGAATATGCAGCATCAGTGTCGTAACTTAATAGTCAAAAGTATGGAAGGATATGATAAATGTATTTTCCTAAACTCCTGAGAACCTCCGCATAGGAAGCAGCACTCGATGGATAGATAACTCATTGCACATACATGTGGAACGTTTAACCTACTGTTATGTATGGCGACTACAGAAAAGTAATGAACTTTCAGAATTGTGTTTTAAAGTAATAATACAATTATTTTAACTATTGGTGGTGTAAACGTTTCATTCTTATCATTGTTACATTCCTCCTACTCTATCCTACTATTTTGTATATTTTCCGTTAATATATTGTCCCTTATCGTAAACTACAGTTCATTTGTTGTGTAGTGGTTACTCCTATTCACTGCTACGATCTCCTTTATTTCGTATTAACGTTAATTTTCTAATTGGTTGACTGTGTGGTTTTGCGTATATGTGAGGGAATGTTTGGAATAAAATCTGATTCTATATGATAGGTTATTTCATTCTGTGTTCTCTATTTCCTGCTCGAAACAAAGTAGGCGTAGGGCAGACGTACGGTGATCGACTAGACACCAATTGGTGTTGATATTGCAACCACAGACATTTACTTCATAGCAATTACAGAAAAATTTAAATACTCTCAATATTTGATGCTGTACACTGTGACAAAAAAGTACAAAATTGTGGGATCTAAGTTCTCGCCAGACGTTTTTTCTGTTGTTTGGATGGTGCTAAAGATCCTGCCGGGTGAAAGTGATTATTTTTGTGATATGAAAGTTACTTATCTGTTTCATTAACATAGAGCAATGGATAGTTTCCTTGAAACGTCTTCACCTCACCAAGGTTGGATCAGTCAGTCAGTCAGTTACAACGTAGAACTTGGTACATGCATACATCAAATCAAGTTGTCAAACCTCAATTAGCGGATAGAGATTAAATTGTCAGACCGAATCCCAGAGTAGGGGAGGTAGTAACAGAGTAAGTACTAATGGAAAGGTATAGAGATCAGAGATGAGATTTGAAACAAAAAAGGTGATTTATTAAAGAGAAAATTATGAGAAGCTCAAAAAACCTAGAATTTGGAAGAAGACAAGGAGTGGACGCACCTGCGCCGTTGCTAACGATTTCGAGCCATATCACCTAAAGTCTCTAACCATTTGTTACGATCATCGTGTGGGCCCCAACCAGGTAGTCTACATCTATTAACATGGCTCAGCCCAATAGTCAATGACTCCATGGATTGATGCCATGTTTTCGTTTGACCGCCTCTAGCTTCATTCCAGCCTACTCCCACAATAGACAACATTGCTCGTCGAGGTAGACGGTGGTCAGGCATACGCAACACATGTCCTAACCACCTCAGCTAGTGAAGATTCACTACTTCATCAATAGACTTACCGTATATATCTAGTACTCTATTCCTAACCCATGCATTGCTTACTCGGTTGTCCCAGCAAACATGAGCAATGTTTCGGAGACATCTATGATCGAATACTAGGAGCCTACGAATATCCTCTATCCTTAAAGACCATGTTTCACATCCATAAAGTAGAACGGATCTGACTGCTGCTGCACAGTAAGCGCGTCCTTTCGTCATTAAACGAATGTCTCGCCTACGCCACAAGTGACGCAGGTTGGCAAAAGCCGATCGGGCCTTATGTATACGGGCCGAGATTTCATCGGACACTAGACTGTTAGGACTGATGAGGCTCCCTAGATAAGTAAAACGGTTAACGCATTGAATAGTTTCACCCCCTATCACTAACTTCGGTGCCGAATTAAGCCAGCCCTGAAGTAACATTTTACATTTGGATGGGGAGAATCGCATCCCAAACATGCTTACGTTCAAGTTTAAGGTAGTCAAAAAATTCTGCATTTTATCAGCATCTTCACCCAGTAGAACTATATCATCGGCATATTCTAAGCCAGTAAGTTTATCTCCTGGAAAGAGGTCAACTCCAGAGAAATCAGACGATGACAATGTTAACTATAAAAGTATGTCAATGATAAAATTAAATAAAAATGGAGATAGTGGATAACCTTGACGAACACCACTAGAAGTGGTCAATTCCGAAGACAATCTGCCATAAGCTCTAACACGACATGTAGTGTTCGAGCAGAGAGCTTGTATAAGGTTAATGTACCTCTCCGGTACGCCTTTCAATGACAGACATTGCCACATAACCTTACGATCAATAGAGTCAAACGCCGCCTTAAGGTCAAGGAATACAGCTATTGTTGGGCGTCTGAAAGTGTGCCTATGTTCCAGAACCTGCCTAAGTGTGAATATTTGGTCTATTCAACCACGTCCAGGTCTGAAACCACCTTGGTTTTCTCGAGTTTGCTCTTCACGAGCTTTAGTTAGACGTCGAAGTATTATTGAAGCTAGTATTTTAGACAATATATTCGTTAAACTGATTCCTCGGTAATTGTCACAAGAGGACTTCTGCCCTTTCTTAAAGACCGGAATGGTTAGTGTTCGAGACCAGTCAGATGGGATTACGTCTAGTTCCCAAATTCTAGCCAAGATCTCAGTTAATCTGGCTGCTAAGACTGGACCATCTTCCTTAAATATCTCAGGGATCAATCCATCAGGTCCTGCTGCTCTCCTTCGCTTTAAGTCTCCAATAGCCTTTACAACCTCACTGAAACTTGGGCGACCAATGTTAATTTGCCATTCAGATCGTTTGGGAATGGTGGGCAGCAGGAATGACGCCGTGGGCCAGTTGAACTGTTCCCTAAATTGTACTGCCCATCGGTCTAATCTTCTGGATTGACAGTGAATAATGGAACCATCTTTCTCGCAGATAGTTTCACTTACAGTTGGGTTTCTGATACCCGTTTCCTTGATAAGTCTGAACAGTTGCCTACTGTTACCTATTGCCGCTGCCTTTTCCATTTCTTTAGCTTTCGCCACCCACCACTGCTCACGATCATTGCGTAAGCTTTTGATTAGTTTGTGTTTAAGTTGCCTACGTTGCTCATCATGTTCAGAACCAGACGGGATGTGTTGCCGAGTATCTATCAGTTCAGTAGATGCAGCTGAAATCCACTGAGTTTTCCTAACCTTTAGGTATAGTTTATTAATAGATATTACTGCTCTTTCAACAGATTTTTGGATATCATTCCAGGCTAGCTCAGGTTGAGAACAGTTTACGCCGTTTACTAATTGGCTTTTTAGTTGTTCCTTGAATGTATTCTTGACTTTTTCATCATTAAGTTGAACTGTGGGGGGATCCTTGTCGTGGATCTTTTACATCCAGTGAGTCTCAGACTAATACGCGCTCGCACTAAGGCATGATCTGAGTCTAAACATGTGCTCCAAAACGAGCGGCAGTCTTCTATCGAGCCTCTCCAACGATTGCTAATAGCAATGTGGTCTATTTGAGTCCAGCGTTGGGTTGATTTCGGAGGCCGCCATGTCAACCGATGTCTCTCCTTATGCTTAAAGTTGGTGTTTGCGAGAAATAAACGCTTGTCTGAACAAAGTTGTAGTAACCGGTCGCCATTGTCTGTTCGTTGAGCCTCAACACCATATGATCCACCTAGGTGCCTTTCGGTTTCATCTAGTCTACCTACTTGGGCATTAAAATCACCCGCCACTATTACTACATCAGTGCGCTTAGCTTTACATAGAAGGTCAGAAAGCTTTCTGTAAAATTCATCTTTCATTTCATCTGAGCTGCAGTCAGTGGGAGCATAGGCAGAGACAACAAAGAGACAACGGCGTGTGTCCCTATCTTTACGAGTCCTTACCGTTCCATTTAGACGGACTGCGCACAAGCGACTGTCTACTTGAATCCAGTTAAGGAGAGTCTGTTCAGCTTTTGAAGTGAGTGCTATACCTACACCAGCAAGGCCTCAAGTGGTAGCAGTGGGGTCCCCGGAAACTCGAAGAGTGAACCGAGCAGATTCCTTATTTTCACAAGGTGAGGTCTAGCGAATGACTGTGCTTGGATCCTGTATATGCGTCTCAGAGATGCAGCAGATATCGAAGGAGCGGGATTCTAGAGTCATGGCTAAGGATGCCTGTTGTCCTATTTCACATAACGTTCGAACGTTGAACGCTCCAATATACAACTTAGTGCGCGGTTTTAGGAGACCAGGGATAACGTTTCGTGAACTCAAACCAATAGCATTAGAGACGCAAGGCGATAAAGTTATGTTGGAAGGATTAGGCATGGTGATAAGAGAGTTATTAAGAGTTGAAGGTGGGATATGGCCTTGAATAAGATGATCTCGTGCGCTGTTAGAGGTATGAGGGCGGTTTTCACTTCCTGGCTGCCCACACCATGGAAGGATATTGCTTCTTGAAGTACCTGAAAAAAAACTGGTTTATTAATGGTCATAGTGACCTGGGAGCGCGATCGCAGAGCACAAGGGACAACTGATTGAGGCCGATCACGCACGGTCTTATTAAGAGGAGTCTTTGAAATGTTAGCTCCGTTCTTTAGAAGGCCTTTCTGACAGGGGACGGAAATCCGTGAGGTAAGGTGATGTGTGACATTTTTAGGGCCCACCTTTTCTAACCCCTCCTTCCTTGTGTGGAGGCAGCATCGCTGCAGATGCTGGTTGTCCGAGGGAAATACCTTACTGCTGTCACACCCTGCTGCAGTCAGCAGTACGACTTCGCCCTCAGATCTTAGGATGCTGCCTTTGGTCTTATCGCTCTCCAACAGACCTGTTTGGCATGGTAAGACAATAAGGAACATGCGTTCCAGCCAATATAGCTCAAGTGGGTTATAACGACAGGCAAGCCCGACCACCACGTCAAGGTAGCAGCTAAGGTCGGGTCAAGGTTGGATGGATACTTATAAATTCATGGTCTAAAAATAAATGAGTCTAATGACTGAATCACGGTTCTGTTGCAAGTTCCTGCCAGCTTAGCAACTGATACAATCTATTTAATACTGGAAAATCATTTCATTTTAGTACAGAACAACCTAATGATTTACAAAACAGAAAATTTGAGGATTCAAAACACTGTTTATGTGTTTGATGGGAAAACACGATTTTTAAACTCTCGTTGATAGAAATTGATCTAAACCCTGAATAAATAGCACTACCTTAGAATTCTAATGTAGGCACCAATTGCTCAAAATAGATTATTGAATCCCCTTTAAGCAGATTGAAGTGCTTTGCTAAAATTGGTAATATAAATAATAATTAATATCATTATATATGATGCCACTATCAGATGACCAATAATGTTAGCATGCACGTTAAAGTTCTATCAGAATTGTTAACATGCACAAAGCAATTTACTTGTTTTTGACCTAAATTATTGTAAGAAGTACATTATTACCAAAATAACCAATACAATGATTTGTAACAATGTTATTAGTCAAATTTTACAATCTTATCATTTCTCTCAGTGTATATAAAAGTACTATTCAATAACTATTATATACACCTGAGGGTTTGTTACATCTACTATATTTAGTCAACAAATTGCTGTTGATTCTCTTATCTCCTACTATTCTAACGTACAGAAATATGCAGAATCAATCGGGTATGTAAAACAATTTCTTAAGACTTAGTTACACTATTCTCTTTATCTATTTCACAAGTTTTTAATCCAACTTGATTAGATAACAGTCATCAAATTTGCATTATAGCTTGGCTCAAATAGAGAGAGAGATAAGTGAACAGATGATTTATTTCTGAAATGTGATAACTCAATTAACCTACGTTTATATGTTTGCTTTTAGAATTTTCAAAAATCTATCAAAATGCTTTAGTGTTCAACTCCTTAAAATAGCAAAGTACTAATTATTCATAAGATAAAGTCTGAGCTTTTTAATTAGAAAATATCACGTTTAAATCCTTGTCACTACCACAGCCTTATTATGATTATACTATTTTATTATCATTTCATTGTTTCTGTATTCGAAATTCCTCCCCTTTCCCTTCCCACAGTTTACTAATTAATTGTTTTCATTTCTACCTGAACTTTAATGAAAACTGTTTTCAGTGCTATTTAATTAATATCCAATGCATCTAATTATTATTAGGAAAACATTTTAAAGTTATCTAACTTTATTCACACTATTATCAATTGTTAGTATATTAGTTTTACACTCCTAAATTTGTGTAAATAATGTAGAAGATACACAAAATATCTATTTCAGTTTACTTTCTTTATATGCTATTGCCTTAGCAAATGAAGTTTAATACGTTCACTTATATGTACATATAAGACTGTTCAGTATGATAAGAAATTCACTAGAAGAAAAAAAAAGTGATCCTTTCTATGAATTTCACCTTTATTTCATTATTTCAACTAGAATTATAAATTTATCAAATATTGTATTTTACAAGTTATTAATAAGTGATTTTCATCTAATAAATGTATTGAACATCTAATGGTAACATTACTTTTTTATTGATTTACTATAGGATCCATATGTTGAAATCAGTAAAGTTAGTAATTTTTTCAATTGACTACTAAATTAATTGAATAAATACATAATATGAGTATTATTGATAGGTTTACTTACATAATAACTCTTTTGTTTATGATAGAACATAAAATCCTAATAAAATATTTCTCACACAATAGATAGTTTCATTTTCCGCTGAAATTCTTCAGTTTGAACTTATCTGTTATATTTAAAAATAGTGTATTTACTTATGAAGCATAACGTTAGTTATCTACGTTTTAATAGTATGTAATACTTTGGAATTGTGAATTTTAATATGAATATTGCTATGATTTAGTCTTATTCACACATCTAAGATGTATGTTTCATATTCATTTCATAACCTATTAATGATTAATTCACATTTAATTGGTTACTGCCAGCTTTTCAAATTGTTACACTTGATTTATAGATTGTGAATTACTGACAATGAAATATGACTAACGGAAATGATTGTATAGTGTTATCACTTATGCCTCTGAATCTGGTTATTGAGTACAATATAACAAGTTTTGGAAGTCTTCAAGCACTTCATACTATCGAATGACTATTTCTAGTATTCATGATGCTACTTCTAAATATTTGCATGTATTAAGAGCACATTTAATAATTAATTCCATTGACATCAGTTGACTAATCTCTCTATAATTCTGAGTATTGTGAGTACAAATTCAAGTGTCTTTAATTTCAGAAATATATATAATTTTCAATGACGATAAACTACCGATCAATAATAAGTACCAATTAGGTTACATTGAATCCGTATTAATGAAAATGACCCAAAACTTTTTACCTAGATAATTTACATACTTGTCGATGATCACTGTAGTTGTGATAATATGATAAATGGTCAAACCTACCAAAGTTTTATTATTTGAGAAGATTAGAATATATCCAAATAGTTCAATCCAGTCAGTAATAAAAATATGTTGAAATAAAGTTATGGTTTGCAACCGCATGTATAGTTCTAATTTCGTCTAAATGACTTGGTGTTGAAATAATCCTATTTCAAAATGCGTTGACGTTTTAAGAACTGTAGTTAAATTTTTATGCATATTTCTTGCAGATAAAACATTACCTAAAGTCGAAGTCCCATTGATTACTACTAATCAACCAAGAGTACAAGAAGCATTCAGGGATAAACCAGCAAATGTTAGATGCCTATCATGTGGAAAAAATATATCTACGCAGTTAGAGTATCATAATGGTTTATTAACCTATGCCTCCTGTGCTGGAATATTTCTTCTTGGGTAAGATAGTTAACTGTATGTTTATCAATGATCTAATATCAGTGACAAAATTTCAAGTAATAAATGCCATAATCAATACTATACATCCTTCACTCAACTAAATGATGCTAAGAAGTAGGGTGATGAGGATTAACTTACTTAGTCAGATAATTCTTTAATTAAAATAAAGAAACCAGTTTAATAATTATTAATATAGATATAATTAAATATGAAAATGATTTAAAAAAATACAGTTGCACTATCATAATGATTGGAAAAACTAAATTCCAGATGTATCGGAGTTAATTTAGGTCACTTCATATTCGCTTTAAGGGGAACTTATATAATCCGACTACAAGAAATCCAAACTGCGTTCAATTTATTAAAATTATCAAGTGAAAGTGGCAAGGACAGGCACTTTAACACTTTTTCAATACTTTACTGGACAACACTGAATTAATAACCATCTCTTTATAATAGCTCGCTTAACAACAGAAACCACATTATTTCTGGTCATTGACGAATAGGATCTAAACTGCCTTTTAAACAGCTAACTACCTTGTAGATCTACTGAAAAATGCTGATTAAAATAAACATTTCTATTAAGTCTATGATGTCTTTTGGTGTGAACTGTTTGCTTAAGAAAAAGTTTTCTTTTTGAAAACACAAATATTATTTTTCAGAACTTTCATCTTCTGCGTCTAAAGATATTCGGGTATAGATATCTTCTCTTTTACATAAATGAATAAACTACACTTTCACAGAACGACATGTTATTAAACTGACAGAGAATAAATGGACAAGCCATTTAGCAATGATGTGTCATAAAACTTTTCTGATATCTTTTTAAAATACCAGGTATTAAAAAGCGATTAATGAAATGACGTATTATTCCCGATAAATTAAGAAGAGTTTGTATTGAGTAACACTGGACAACATGAAAGTCACTTATTGCAATCTTACAAGACTAGTGGGAATATTCAGTATACTACAGACCACAAAAATAAAACTTCTACTTTCTTGTTATTGTCATACTAACGACAACATACTGCACATTTCAACGTTCAGTTTATGAAGAAACTATTAAGTATGGTTTCTATCCGAGCTCGTTTCAGTATTCGTCCCACATATTATTGGTTGGATCACTATTTCAGAGAGGGAAATTGAATGTGATAACCATAAATTGTTTGAAGAAGTAGTAAACACTGACAAATGTCATAGAAGTAGCGACTTTCTATATGAATTCATTCAAAAATAAAGGACTTCTAAGGACGAAAAATCTGCAAAAATTACAGTCATCATGAAAAATAATTTTATTAACTCGAATATTAAAGATAATGATGCCAAAGAGGAAATCAAGAGAAATTTTAACACAATACCAAGAAGAATTTATCCATTAACCAGATCAATTATTACGAATAACACAATCTATTTCATAACATAACATTAACAAGTGCCTTCGTCAATTACCATTGTTAATTACTGATATCCAAACTATGTACACATCTAAAGTAGAAAATATTCATTACATTTGATTTGATAAACATATTATTATTGGAAACTGATTGAGATAAATAAAGGTCGCCAATAGAAAGACTTTTAGATATCTTTACAACTAGACATCAGAATGGATACACTGAATTTTTATGAAGATAATCTTCAATCTCACATTTGCTAAAAATATTGCTATCAGTTAAATGAAATCTGATATAAACGTTTGAATGTAAAAGGGAATAATCAATCTTGTTTTACTGAGGCGAACTAATTCTTAACTGAATATATCTTCTGTCCAATTTTAATTCTTATTACTGTACTACAATTTTATACTTTTTCTAGATCATTTTATTGCTAATTATCATTAATATATGATCTGTAATTTTATTGAGTAACAGAATCAAATCATGTGGTTCCGTGTCACAAAAAAAATCAATATTCTAAAATCTAGTGTGTAGCAGTTTATTTAATCTTTTCAACTTTACATAGATCTTTGATACACAATTCTAAAATATATTTAAATTAACTTCTATTTAGTATTCTGGTTCTGATACAGTAATCAATGTAAGCAATTGATACAAACCTAATGCAATAAAATGGAGTCATGATATTCTTCTCAAATTCTGATTTATGCAATGGTGAAATTAATAAAATGATATACGTACATGAGATATTCATTGTATATCTGAGTCTTGTAGTAAAGAGTAGTTTCATTGCTAAGGCCCTGTGACTGAACCATAATCAGTGGTTAAATGTTGTAATCAGTGTTTGCTATTAGCCCTATCTGTGCAAATGTATTGTCAGTCCATCATCATACTAGCCATAGGTAAAGCATCATTCTTGATCCTCTACTGTCTATTACCATTATTTTCCTGTGCCCTTGTTTTTTATTTCCAGTCTAATCTATCATCTCTTGTTTTAATGTCACAAATTGTTGCAAAAACTTTTCACCTCAAATAATAAACATGGTATATTCGCGATAAGTTCAATTACGAGAATTTTGTAAATTTGTTAATTAATTTTAATTTAACCATACGTTTTCAAGCCATTTGATATTTCACTGCTAGAAGCAAACTTTGTACTGATATTTCTTATAAGACTAGATATGTCCAACATTCAACATGGTCTATTTCCATGCTGATTTATATGGTCAGAATAATCGGAACACAAACAAGTGACGGCTGAGTAGAATGCATGTGACAATAGTAAAATTCAAATGAAAGTATCTAACACATACACTATTAGATTCATTGAATGTTTTCGTCAAAGTACCCCTCTCCAAGGTGCCACAAAATGTTAGCTTCTTGTTAATAAGGAGAATTATGTATAGTGTTAATAAAGACGACATTCACTATACTTTACGCACTTGTAATTTCAACTCATAAACATTTAGTGGTGTCTAGGAGTTGTTCTCACAGATAATGTTTTGACAAATAGAAGTTAATAATTCATTATTTTAGAATATTTATAAGCCGTCCTTATTATTACCCGTTTCCTTACAAACTAAAAGTCTTTCAATGGCAGTTTGACAAAACCTTAAATGTGTGGCAAACATTTTCATTAATGGGATAGTAAATAATTAGACTGAAACTTTTAACAAAACTGAATAATGATTCTGTATTACGATAATCAGTATAATATTAAGTTGTACAGATATACTAAGCTGAACAAATATGACTTCTACTTTAAGTAAATTTCAATTTTATTTCAATGACTTACAGGAATGTTGTATATCTGAAGTTATATTTTATCCTAACCAACTTTTATGTATTATTCTTTGTTTACAGAGGAGTTTGTGGTTGTTGTCTAATACCATTTTGTGTAAAAGCTTGTAAAGATGTAGATCATAAATGTCCAAATTGTCAGAGATACGTTGGATCCTATCGTAGATTAGGAGACTGAATATTCAGTTATAGAAGGTAAATTGAATTAAATAATGACAATAAATTTAACATTAAACCTACATAAATCTACAGCTCTAATGTAGGTTTTGTTCTTCTTCATGATTTGTACTTTTTTTAAGTCACTTTATCTCACTGTTTATTCATCTGTGTTTATTAAATCGTCATTATATTTGAAATAATGAGTTATTTACAGTCAAAAATTTAACATTTATTATAACTGTAATTTATTTTTTGATTTCTGAACATTGAAATTGCTATCCGAATAATACTAAATATCATATTTATTAGCTTTAACTGTTTAAGCCGACGACCGACTTCATTAAAACATGGTAGTCAGTTATTTAAAGAGGAATACTTTATTGTAATGAACGAATAAGTTGATTTAAGTTAATGTTTTGAATAGATTATCATTGGTTATTAGCACGATTGTTGATAGATTTTTATCTGAAGATTTTTAACAGACGTAGTAACGAGGCACTAAAATGCTACAATGACATATATGGGTGGTAACCGTTTCAAAACTCATTGTCAAGATGAGAAAAATGTATTTCTTGATATGTCATTATTAGTGACGGGTAAACTAAATAATCATTTAACATCTTCGAAGAGAGTTCATACTATATTTAAATAAACTGATAACATGAAATAGACAAACGCACGTTTTCATGTATACTAGTTTAGATAAGACTAAAAATATTTACGATAATGCAAATTTTTCAATCAAACATTATTACTATAAGCCCTTCATTAAGCATTAACTGGAACCAATTTATAAAATCTTATTGTAGTGAGGTACTTTATCAAAACTACGTCCATTTCTAGAACTTTGTTGTTACGATTTACATCGCTTGATATTGGTTGTTGAGGTTTGCAAGTATAAGAATTTTCGCTCTGCTATATGTTATATGTGTCGTTTACTGCAAATGACAGAAACGATCAAAAGACTGTGTATGTCATAATATGCGAACAAAAAAGCCAAGTTAAATAGGCTGATACACATGATTTTGTGACTTAAATAACATCGTTTTTAGAGTACTGCAAGAATCGGATTATTTATTTGTTTTACGGTTAGTGAAATAGAGAAAACTAGGAATTCTAAGTTTGATAACATTCAAAGAAGTTGAAGTAACTGAAACCTTGAGTAACTGGCTAATCTAAAGGATGTTACAAAGAAGTGTTGTTAATTTTGTGACCACATGAATTACATGTAGTCATGCTGGCATCAAAATGACAAAAATCACAGGATACAACAATGGTCATTTACGAGACATCAGAATACTCAAAGATTATGGCTAACAGACGTACTAATTAAGATCATTTTGTTTTATATCAATAAAGAAAACTTTCATCAAGAAACCCTACAACCTATTAGTTCATTTTCCTTCAAGTTAATTTACTTAGTGTCTTATCACTATACATTCTAACACCAATGACGAAAGACATCGTAAAATGGGCTTTTGTGAAAGATATATTAATTAAGAATCTATCTTAATGAAATGAAGCTACATTAGACATTAGAATTATGAGCAGAAAAATAATAACTACTCGTCAGTAACATAGTTGAACTAATGGAATTTTATATTGATAATTCAGTACCTAAGATGATGTACTATTGTGAATAACAACAATTGGGTAAGCAATTTTTAATTAGCGAAAACAGAGTAGGTCATAAAATAATACATACAATACTTTCAAGCATTAATTTGCACATCCCCCGCGTTGTCTGCACTGTATCGTTTCTCAGCCTGCTTCTCTTGGTTGTTCTCGATTGTCCTCTGTATTTCAATCATGCTTCACTTCTTGTCCTCTCGCAACTCGTCTTGTCTGCTGTTTACTGATTCTTCCCAACTTACTTTGACGCTCTGCTACCTACTACTTATTAATGACTTATAAGTAGTATCCACCACACTATTAGTAATTAATGACACTTTTAGCACAGTTTTTCGCCAATGTTGAAACTATCAAGTAGATACAGTAAAATATCTATAAAACACATTCATATCTTGTTCGCATACATCGTGAAAATACTGTAAGATGACTTCAAAATATCAATTGTGTACACTACAAACTTTAGACATCCTCTGCATGGGTAGATTATATCAATGAAACCACGTTCTGACTGTTTACGGGGTAAAGAAACAGAAGCGATCTTACTTGCCTATGATTTTACGTATTAAGTTTATGCTCTCAAATTTTAAAGACACCAAACCTGACACACATCATTCTCACAGACTATTAAGCGAATTTCAACACTCACCCCACTTTTTATTTCAGTGTACAATGAATCTCTTTTCAAACCTAAATTCGACACTGAATTTTTCTAATAAAACTACTTGAGGGGAATATTCCTATTTATGTATTTGAAGATGCCAGAAAAGGGATATGCACTAATCTGTTATTTAGATTGTAAGCATGCCGACTTAGTAAACACCTATATACACGCTAAGCATTCATTGAATATTGAAATAATATACATTTGTCAAATCAATCATTCTATCGAGTAAGATATATGTATTTATGGGGACTCATTTACCGAGACTCTATGGATTGCCAAAAGGTACATAAACGAGGCTTCTCATTATGACCAACTTTATACATTCACAATTCACCTAATCTTACTACAGAAGAATGGCTAATGGCTATTTTGATCCACTATATGCACAGATTATGAAATATAGTGTTGAGGATGTATTCCAGTTTGTCAATGATATCAAGAATTTGAATTCTTGACAACAAACAATGCTGATTTTAGGTGCAACATCATTATTGGCAAACGCCCCACTAGTGAAGACTGACGAATACATAAGCGAACAACTTATGAAAAATAAAATTGCAACTGTATAGGCTATCTGTGTCATAAAAATAAGTTACTGATAAAATACACTATGAATGTGAATTTATTATTAGGCGGTGAAACCTATGGACAAGTTGATGAGTAAGTTTACCATTAGGTCTCATTTTAGCAGATGTTTTTCTAGACAAACTAGAAAGAGGTTTAGTAAAACAATTTATTCAACAGTTCACATTCCGTTGTCGGTATCTGAATTATAAATTCATCTTTTTTAAAAATGACACGGCATAATTAAAAATCATAGGGTAGTTTAATAAAGCATATTCAGCCATCGAATTCATGAATAAAAAGGAATATGAAAGTAGGATATTTCATTAGATGTTCTACTAAACAAAAGAGCTGACGGATCAGTAGAAAGGAACTTGAATAGAGAAAGTGTTTGGACAGGACATTATATACATTTTCGTATTTATGTACCGTTGCAATACAAAAGAAATCCGGTAAAATTACTTAGTTAAAGAATAAAAACCTTATGGTCCACTGACACTATGGAAAAGGAATTGGACATCATACGTGATATACTTAGAGAAAATAGATGTCTCAAAATGTTTATAAACAAGTACATTAGTCCAGACATAGTTCAAACTGCCTGTAAGAAATCACTGTTCATGAGCCATGAGTTCTGAGGTAATGCTGCCAGTAAAATATTGATTCAAAGGTTAGACAGAAATGTTCGGAGAACGTTTACCGCAGTAAAGTTAGCTCTCTGGTGACATCGCAAATAAAAGACGAATTACCAAGAATAGCCACCTCCTTCTGCATTTATTGATTCGATCGCTTCTGTAGCGCGCTACATCGGGTGATGTTATTTGAAGTTGCATTTCCGTGTTCGTGAACGTCTTCCAGCACGGCTGAATAAAGATGTGGTTAAGACGGTTAATAGCTCAGTATCACTCATTTGGGTGAGATAGGTCATAGTGCAAGCATCTCCCAATCGTTTTCAATAACATATTATACTAATGACTGTCTACCGAAGTATGTAAAGCTCAAATTTCTTCACACTTCAGAAATAATAGCAAATCTAATCAATAAACTGGAGCTTAGCCTACAAAAGTATATGTACAACCGCTTCTTTTACCAAAACCAACACCAGATTAAAGAAGTCTGTGATCATTAATCATAAACTAAACCAATTTACTTGTGGTGCGTATCTTCCCTTATTTTCCCTTTCAAATATTACGGTTATTGCTGTTCATATCTTCGTATTTTTATTAATCTCGTAATTATATGAACAGTTTAATGAACAGTGGTGCCGTATCTTACTATTGTATACTAGTTACAACTTTTCGCTAGAACTTCAGGAGCATCCTGTAATCAGTAGTGAGCACATTAGTGCAACTGAATTGAGGTGATTTGTCGAGACTGGTATTAAAGTTAATTGTGTACGCTACACTTAGCTCTCGTTCAGAAAGTGGTTTTTGTTTGTCATCACATTGTTTATCAAAATTTCACTTTAATATGCATTTATCCTGATGATCATGATAACCCTGACATTTTCAATTGACTCATCAACTGACTGAAGTTAATGACATAAACTAGTCATTTTATTATTAAGAATCCCAAATTCACAGGTTATAAATTTAAGAGATATTTTTGTCTTGGCTATTAATTAATTCGAATTTGTAAATGTAGAATCTGACGAGAATCTATCGAAAAGAGTATCCTTGATTCACTATTGTTTTACTCTAATTCTAATAATATTTAAATTTATCGCAAATGTGTAAGATATTCAAAACTAATTATTAATAATTCGTTAGATAATAATGAAGACATTTCTTCAGGTTTCAAAGCTAACTACATTCAGTATGGTCTAACAAATACATGTTTACATCTGTTCTTTTAATATAACGTATGATATCAAGTATTGCGAAGGAGAATCTCCAGCTAGATTAGGTTTAATATAAATACTGTACACTTTTTTTTTTGATGACAATAACAAATTGCATAAACAGTAGTTCGCTAGTCAAATTTCAACACTAATAAACATAGTTGTGTAATGCAACTAGTTTATTCACAATGAGTACTTGCTACGCTTCATAACCCTAACAAATCTTATAATTTGATTGATTGTTTAGTTCAAATAATATTTTTTAGATCAACGGTAACTAATGGATGACTATCTGATTTACTTAAACTTGAAATATAATTTGGAATGTATTCTGGAGGTACTGTCAAAAATATCCGAACTTAGGAAATTTGTAGCTTGGCGTATAATTATACTGACATCATGTTATCGTTAGTTGCAATGACCAAGTTGATTAAAGTCGTCAAATGAATTCTATCGTAACACTATTGTTCCCATAGTCATTGTGTGGACATAATACGTAGACTACCTAAGTATACTTTATTTACCAGTTTCTATATCTGGATTTAAAAAATTCCGAATCAAAGTCAGGCTAAAACATACAGGTCTTTTTGTCATCCACTTGATAAACCATCAGAAAAGTTATAAGATTCTCAAATTATGTAACCAGTTCCAGTATGAATGAGAGTTCCATATCTATCCATAACATAATAAATTCGCATAGCAATGTTATGAAAAAGAAATTAATGTCTTTTCACATCACACTGCATTCACTGTTTAGTCAGATCTCCCCAGTTACATTTCAGTTTTAATGTCTTAGGGAAGATACAAGTACATAATGCTAAACAAATATTCTGCTAGAATCCATGCTAACTCAAATGATCTTTTTCATTTTGAATATCAGTCAGAAAAATAACAGTAAATTACATAGCATAAATATGTATGCATATATATATATATATATATATATATATATATATATATATATATATGATAGAAAGTCGACAAAGAAAAATGCATCCATTGAAAAAATTCATATAAAAATTATTTATTGTAATAATATTTTGTAAATTAATATTATTTCATGTATTTCTCTTGTAATGTACGATATGTTCCGACATGATGATTACATTCTGGACAATTATGATCAACATCTTTAAATAATTTTACACAAAATGGAATGAGGCAACATCCACAGAAACATCTTGGAAATAAAAAATAAACAAAGAAAATAGATGATTATCAATTTATTATATATATATACATATATATATATATATATATATATATATATATATAAATTATTGATTACACCTAGATTGTAGTTTGTCTAATTTGGAAGGATAGTACAAACAGATGTACAATGAATCATCATTATTTTCCCTCTAGAAAGTAAGAATTTACTGCAGAATACAATGATACAAATATTTTGTTTAACAGTTCCTTCTTTTCCCCACTGTTGAATAATTTTCAGTCAAAAGTAGAATCACATCCACAGAAGTAATGAATGCATAACTTACAAAAGACTAACTGAAATATTTTCAGATACTTTGAAACCGAAAACCACTTTATTTTAATAACGATTTAATACAGTTTGATAAATTATGAATGAAATTTATCATTGAATACAGAGTTTTCTGTCCCTTTATTTTCAGTTTGAAGGTCTTCGATTATATAAGATACTTGAAACTCCCTTTATCATCATAATTAGCTATTTGTAGTGCAATGATCTCAACACTACTTAAAATCAGATAAAAAATAAAGACATAAAATTTGTTGCAATTGATTCATTCGAAGGTTTATTGTCATTGCAAGTGACTACATGCTGTTACGTTAAATGAAGGTAATCGTTAAAAATGTTGCCAGACCATGCGAAGAATACATTATGGTTTATAAAATAAGAAAATAGCAAGAACTCTAGCACACTTCGTGAATGACTCTTCCAAGTAACGTAGACTTGAGTGACGTACTATCGTTGTTAAAGAGAACTGACAAGTACTTATTATCCATACTCAACAGTTAGCCATTAAAAGTAATTCAGAAGTTGATTTCTAATAATAAATCTAAAAAATTATACAACCTGTTACATTTGATAACTTGATCAAATGGATCACTTCATCCATTTATATTTAAACAAACAAGTAATTTCAATATGGATTACAAAGAAATGTGACTCATGATCCTGTACACGAACCCCTAAATGGAGCTGATAAATTGTATATTCATATAATGTTTCATCATTATTAAGTAATGAACTATTAATTTTTTGAAGCAAATAATTGAGTTAAATTGTCAATGTAACATGTTTGAGGGGTTTCCAATTTACTATTAGGCAATCTGTAAAGCATAAGTGACCGTACTCTAAATATATATTTTGTTTGTCAGACTCGTTTAATCTGGTGTTTAAGTTGCTGAAAATTATTGCAAACTGCTTTCATTATTAAAAATAAGTTCATTTAAAGTTCATATAGCTAAGTCGTCCAATATTTTATCCCCAAGTCTACTAAAATTCCTTAAGTACACTTGACCTGCACACTTCTCAGGACGTGGAGTACATTCAGATTAGACAAAAATCGTTACAGTCTGTTTATCATAAATCATAACTTACTTATGATAAACAATGTCAAAATTTCATAAACAAAACAACAAACTTCGTTACATTGACTTACCCCAGTAAGCATAGACCTGCACATGCTCCATAAGTTAGCGTACCATTACGGTATTTAATATTCGTTATAATTTCATGCTGACAATTTGGACATTTCATATTTATCGCATGATTTTGTAAGGGAATAGTAAGTACGGGTTGACTTGTAATTACTGGTGTTTGTTTAGTCTGGTCATTTTTATTTACTAACACTGAAAGAAAGTAAATGTCATAAATAAAATATCGCGATGTGGTGTTGATTATGGACGATAGAGAAATATTGAGCAAAGCATAAAAATTGTTAGTGTTCAGTTTCGTTTTAATGAAGCAATCAATTTGAAACCCTAAACTTAGGTTTCATGCAAGTTACCACTTGTCATGGTGTTCCTGTAATATTGGAATGCGGAGAATGAGATTTTCACCGTTCAGTATTGCAGTTAGATACATTACCATTAGTCTGTTCAATTCGGTATAGACTTCCTGTAAGACTGACATAACTTAACATTATCTGAACACTGAACAGTGATCGCTATCAGACTGTGTGATTATTTTGCTTTCAACAAGGTTTAGCGAACAAGGTGTCAAGTTGCATAAATCGATATTGAATTTAAGTAAAAATAGTTTGCAATCGTAGATTTCTTTCATCCGTAGGTTTTACGTTTTCTTTCAAACAAAATAGTATTGTTAATATTAAGCCTAAGTGATGACAATCTTTAATAACAATATTACTTCTGGTTTTTTATTATTTGGTGCATCCATTACTGTTGATATGCGGTTACATGAACAGTTTCCCAAACGTGTTTGCATTGCTAATTAGCAACCTTTCTCACTTCATTCAAATATTCTATCCAAGTTTGTGTGGCGTGTGAGTGGTTCATTACTTCGTTGTTTAAACATTAAAAAGCATTAGATGTCGATGAAATAAAATTCTATTTGACTGTAAGGACATAACAACATAACAGATGTTCAAAATTGAACTCAGTTCTTTAAATAAATTACTTTTTTAACATACACCTAACAAGTGCATAAAAAAGTTATAGCACCAATAGAGAATGATTTCTTAGAAATCTTCTCACTTCTTTCTGAATGAGATTAAACTTACAAAATACAGGATAGAATTTCGAGTAAACTTCGAAGTCTGTACAACTTTGAATAAGAATGTATGATTAAGACAGGTTGTATATTGACATAAACGCGTCATTTGGGCCATTTGAACTTTCAGACGTAAGTTGATAAGTTTAAGTCTATCCTTGTCAAGTTCACTATTGTAGACTAAGTACCGATGTTACAATGTGTAACTTAACTTTGATTAACAAGGCACTGAACTTGGATTAGGGGCAATATTATTTACCAAGCAAATCCATACTTTACTGGCATATAACACCTAACTACAATATGGTTGCCTTGTCAGCTGATGACAATTAATTATACATAAATATCAAAATATAGAACTAGATACTTTGATCACATCTTTATAGTGGACATTAATTTTCATACTCAGTTACACGTCCTAGTTCTTATATTTGCCACTAATTTGGTAAATAACTCCAATCAAAACTCCTACAATTGGAAACCTTCACGTTTGAATATTTTAAAAATTTTGCGTATTCACAATTCATTTCAGTTTCACACAAGTAAATGTATTCACTGTCAATATTCAGACTGTAATATTGTGTCAAAAAATCCGATGTAACTTACAGCAGCTTTCGTTATAGACTGATGGAAACTGGGGAAACTACTAAAAAACATGAATCACATGAAAAAGTGTATCATCGTAGTTTAGTGCTCTTCAATAACGGGCACCTATGACCTCTCCAAAGGTCAAATCTAAAATATTTAAATGTCACGTGATTAATATAGTACACTACAGGGCCAATCAGCATCAAGGTCTCCATAGCAAGGTCCTTCCCAAGCTGACTTTTAATGTGGCTAAAATATTAAATGAATATTTGGTGGCTGAGTCATTATGATGATTTTATTGATATGGTAAGCAATTCATATGCCTGATATTCATGCATTAATGTCACAGATACGTGAATGACCCACTCTGTCGATATCTAACATCCATCGATGATTCAAATGGATTTTAATCATGCACATTACACGTAAAACATTGTGTATGTGTGTTATTTTTTTACACAAAACAACTTATATTTACTAATAAGTGATTTTCAATTACCGTTCATTGGTGGCATTCATATTAGTTAGTCAAATTTGTGATTAGTTATCACTCAGCTGCAATCTAGACAAGATATCGAACACCTATCTCATTATCAATACATTCATCATTACCTTTCCTTACCTAACAACAAGAGATAGAAATAAATACCTCTTAAGATGATTAATCGACTAAGTAAGTAACAACTCATAAAAACCCTAGTGTATTGTATTAGTGAAAATCCTTCAGAAGAGCTTCTAGGAAGTAGAATGTTGAAAAACACCTATTCTCATCTACCGTAATCATTAACGTACATACCTATGACTAGAGGAGTTGCAGGTACTATGGGAAATTAAGAACCACGATGAAATTGTTGTCCATCGAGGACGTTTCGTCAGTCGCTTGGAAGATTTTAAATAGTAATATGGAATGAACTTAAGGATGGCTGAAAATCTAGTTATGGATATTTGAAAGTTCCAGTAAAAAACTAATTTTTAATTATGAATTCCCCACCTGCTACTAAATAATCTTTGAGTTTAAATTAAAAATTCATCATAAATGTATGTATCACATAATTTTCAGCTTGACATTATAAATCACCTACTTATATTACTTATTTTTCTAAGTTGATTAAAAATCTCAGTTTCTAAATCAGTTTAGAATTCGTCATATTTGATAGCATAGTTTAGTTTAATCGCGTAGCCTTTAGACCAATCAGTCACTATCAAACTGCCTACGATCTCTATTTTAACAAGCTCTCGATATATCAGGAGACATGTAAGTTTTATTATGTTGATTATGATATTGTGCAATATATATACATTTTCTTTTCGTGCTATAAAGTGCAAAATAAGTGGTTAAACATTTTACATACTGTGAAAAACCTGATTGTATATTTTATGCTATCTATTATGAAGTTATTTTTATTACAGCCATTGAGCTAAATGGTAATATGCTATTAACATAGTCATGTTGTGCACACCCATGAATTACAATAGAATATACTTCGTACATGAAACTTGTGTCAGTAACAGATGTATGTAGCTTCATATTCCTTACTTTGAATTCCCATTATGCAACAAAAATACTCACATATATAAGATTTCTTTAAAACTCCTACAGATTTTCAAATCGGGTTCACTGTGAATGATATTCTTTTCTAGCATCATTAAAAAATTAAGCGTCTTCATATTTTTTTAGTTTTTGTTATTTAACAGTGTGATATTTTGTACATAAGATTGTGATTCATTGAGCATTCTAAGTGTTGGAGAATTTAATTTTCCAAAACTATGATTATTTAGAAATTAAACATAAGACTATATATTGGTATATTTTGTATGTTTGATTTGTTAAACCCACATAACATTCTACATAAATTCAGTTTGGATTATATATTCATCTAAATCTAAACATTACTTCAGTCCTAAATATTATGACATTTGATTGTATTAATTGAATTGTGTTATAATCATTTATGTTGACTCTTGTAAACTGATGATTTTCATAACTCATATTCACTATAATTCAACTGATATATGAACAAATGAGTTAAAAGAATGAATGATTCTTGAATCTCATTAGACTGTTTAAGTTTGTATCTCGTCTATGAGTAAGCCGTCTTACAAATCACTACGCCATCGAACATTACAGCTCAACACACTCCCACGAAGTTCTGTCACTTACAAAGATATAACACTAAACATATTTTGTAACTTTCTCTTTCTACCGTCTAATTAATTATTTAGATAATCAAAAGATATTGAGTCATTCTAAGAAAAATATTTCGTCGATTGAAGAGTTATATTTGTACATGACATCTGAATACCAAAAGATCCTGTACTGAATATTTCAAAATTCTATCTAATAAAATTATTGAGAATAAAAGAAAGTTACTGAAATAATTAATCCACTTTAACATCAAGTAGGTTATTTTGTTTCCTTAACAGGTATATCAGGTATGAACTAATCTCCCATCCTGTAGCATATACAAAAGTATTTATACCTAGTATACATTTAAACAGCGATTGCTTCACTTCGTTAAGGGCCTGCTTTGTGATAACTATTTAAGAATTCAAAGTCATCAATCAAATCAATCTATAACGCTTTAGTAGTGCACGATATGGTTATAAACACTCACAAAAAAGACTTGTTTTCATTGACCGACCCAAATGACTAATTTGAAAATACACTGTGTTTAACATATATGATTAAAAATGCTGAATTCACTAATATTGATATCATGAACCAGTTATTAAGTAGTATCTCTCTCAAGCTAGTGACTTAAGCATATAGCTACATCTATTGGTTCCATCATTTGTGTAAATTGTGTTTGTACTACATATATTTTTAATAAACATTATTATAAAAGTATCAGTAAACTTACCAAAAATATGCAACGAAATTTACCGATAGTTCATTTAATTTTAACTTTTATTAAAGTGAAACATAATTTTATCAGAATTTGATGAATTTATTTGGCTGTTTACAGATGACAAATATATTTTATATACCGTGCGACATATATCTTCTATTCTAAAAAATTCTTCTTCATGTTTTCCTTAATATCTACTTTTTCAGAGTAGTCATGTAGCTGGCCTATAAAAGAATAACCGTCTAAATAGTTTTTAATTCTTCATTAATTAGTGTTTTTTAAAATCACTTTACAGTTTCAGTCCATTACAAATCAACGGGAAGATACAAGCCTATTCTGAATTACATATGTACCCGTTGCACAAGTGTGACTGTTTGGACACAGTAGCCTAGTGGTGAACGCGGTGGCGTTTGACACGAAGCGGGCTGAGTTCGAATCCCAGTGTGAACATCAACATTCGGATGCAGGTACATCCAGCCGATGAGTCTCAAATAGGACGAAACGCGCGTCCTGGATTCCACTTGCCAGTCACAATCCAACTTAAATCTTCAACAACCTTTGAAACCCAATTTTATAAGGACTTTGATAGTATAAATTATTTTCACTTTGTTTTTGTCATTGAATATTACTCTTTCTATATTGTAAGCGGTTAAAGTGAATCTACCATATAAAGGAATTCATATTAATCCAGAAGGATTATTTCACATACCTCAATAAAACTTAGAAAGGTGAGGAATTATGTGCAAATTCAACTTACTGAATATACTCAAACAGTGGAAGAGTAACTTAGATTTATTTAAAAAATACAAACTGTTGACAAATAAATTATTTATAATTGGCACCTTCCTAAACAAAAATTTGATAATGCTATTTAGTATTTAGGAATGATACAAAAAGATGATTTCATTTATATAAGTTCACTTACTTGGTTCCTGCTGTAAACTCATATTTGTGAAATTACTTTATAACAACAAGTTGTTTAATATAAATGACTGGTTTCTCCAATAAGTAAAACTAAAATGTTTGTCTACCGATATCTCAAAACGAAGGTATGCTTTTAATGGTAAAAAACTAGAAATGAAGCGCAATCATAATATTTTAGCTCATATCTATCCATATATTGAATTCAGTAGCATGAATATCAATTCATTAATTGATGTCATGCAAGCTATATGATTGGTTAATCTGATATGTTTTCCGACCAATAGTAAACGGCGAAATCGGAAGAATTACCTGTGCTACTTTTGGACCAATCACAGTGACTATCAATCAACAAGACAAATAAATGCATAATAATTGTATTTACTGTTTTATTTATTAACCGAAATTCAAAAATAGTAACGATAATGAGTAAGAAAATGATGTTGCTTATAGGTATCAATAAAAATATTTTTCTGTCACTCAAAAATTCTTTCTCAAGTGATGTATGCACTTAACTGAGTAATTAGAATGCATACAGAAACACTTTTTTCTTCAAAACAATGAAACAAAAATTTGTATTGTATAGAAGGAACCTCAGTTTAAAAAAATATAACTACGCCAAGTAAATTCATTTTAAATTTTTCATAAAATGCATCTAAATACTTTGATATTTCGCAACCGACAATAGAAAAACAACTAAATCAATAAAAGCGTTTTCAAATGTGATAGTTTATTACTTATTCTAACAGGATAGTAATCAGTTATATTGGTTACATTATTGCAGGTAACTTAACACTCTAATAAACTGATAAATTCCGGACAGAATTTAGCCTCAACGTTTTTGGACACCCAAAGTAGATAACACAAAACTGAAATTCCCTCGAAATATCAACTTCCTGAAAGCTATATATTTGGGTGCTTGATAGATGTTGATAAACAGGAATCTTTTTCTATAAATGTCTTCACTTCATGGTTTTACCTCAATAGCATATTTTATTTTACAAGATAACTTTTAAAAATTCTGAAGTGACTGCTATCTAAAAACCAAGCTCGAACTTACTTTTCAGCTGATAACAACACGATGTTCAACAGTGATTAGTACCAACCTCTTTAACTGTATGCCACACACAAAAATTGACCTTAATTGAAAAATATACATTTGTAGTTGTAGATATCTGTATTTTTATATTGTTGATATTGATTACTGAAACTATTATTCTTTACCGGTATATATGCCTTATGGATAAACTTTTGGCAGTATGCAACCACAATACCAAAAAGTGCTAAGTCTATAACTCTAAGGTTTTTTGTGAAGTAATTTGCATTCGTCAGTATGGAGTATCAGAAATCATGAAAAAACATATGCTTACTGTGAGATTGGGTCCCACATCGCTGAACTTCACAGTCTGAGACGTTACAGAAATTCTGTAGAACTGATTTATTAGGATTGAATGTTCACTGAATAATGAGTTACCTCAAGTTTCTTTTCGTCTTAGTCTAGAATAAATTCTGTTTACAAGTTTCACTAAGGTTACTAGTTGAAGTAACTCTACGTTGCGTAAGCTATATTTTGATGCTAAGTGATTGGAGGTAAGTATATCTACTAATTAGAAGCAAGATCCGAATCTGAGCTGTTTCACGTAACCCAAGACTAAATCAACACTTTGACTTGAAGATAGGGAAAAGAAGGGAGCACGAGATGGACGCTTTATTCGAAGTAAGATATGGAGCCTACCATGTACAAAATATTCGTATATTTATAGTTTTCGAAAACAATAAAATCGTTACTATAATTCATTTGATCGGAACTAAGAAGTTCCAGCTATTGTATAATTGGAACACGCCACCTGAAGATTCGGGAAGGTTCTGTCGTCGAGTGATTAGATAGAATATCTCCGAATCTTTCAAGGGTTCTGGGAGCTTCGATGAGGTTCCAGGAAGCCTTCCCAACTGAGACAGTGGGGTTGTGCCATAGACAAATTAGACAAGCGATTATATATATGGTTAAAACAGATGTTATATGAAAATATATGCATTACTTTTAATCGTCAATTCGCACATCATTCGTGTTCTCTGATCCGTGTCGCTTGAAGGCTTTCTCCCTTCGTTATCCTCGATTCTTCTATGTATTCTAATTAAGTTATGTTTCTTGTCACCCTGCAACTCGCCTTTTACGCTGTTTCCCGATTATTTCCGATTTCACGCGACGTTCCGCTACCTACTACTTATGGACGACTTTATGAGTAGTAATCACCACACACCACAAAGTTACTTGTATCACCCAATATACGATTTTGCTTAAGTGCAAAAATTCTTCTGACAATAAATTTATTCAGTAGTGCCACCCAACATTTTAAATCAAATGATAAGTAAATGACTTTAAGTACATATATAGCATTGTACAATTTAATAAATTGTCCATGTGCATTATTTATAATGCATTAAGAATAAATGATTGCTTAATGATAGTAAATCCAGTGAAACATCACTGATTGGTTCTGCCATTCTACCGTATTATCAAAATAGACCAGAGGAATTGTGACAAGGAATTCAAACCGTTTGCTAAACGGCTAACTCTCTTTGTATTATTTTTGTCTAAATGAAAGAAAAGACTCCCTTCGCTTCTAAACATAAATATGTTTATAGGTTAAGTTGTGTCTATTGCAATGCTTTCTATGTTTTTAGGTCTTCGACTCATGTCAAGGGACCTGGATGCTATACAAACGACCTCTTAATAATCCCGTAGAAATTGAAAAGTTATGAATCAAATCAGCAATAGCGATACACACTATTTGCAGCATCAGAAATATTCAAATTATTCGAAAAAAAATGCTTTTTCTAATTACAAAGAAAGGTGAGTATTTGAGACATTTTACATATCGCGAAAACCTATTCCACCCGATCAAAAAGAAGCCGTTACTACTCATCAAATATAGACTATCTATCCAAACAACTTCAGTTAAACTGTATTAAATTTTACGCATGTTTAATACACACAAGCTCTCCCAATTTTCTTATGTTACACATTATACCTTTCATACCCACTCAGAGCTCACAAATACGCGTAAATGTAACACATTAGATCACAGTTTCCTGACTTCATCAAGACCAAACCTGTTTCCAAACGTACTAAATAATTTGATTTATTCCTTTATATTATTTAAACTTGCGTCTTTTTACTTCAGTAACATATTTATTATCTGAAGAAAATGCTTAAAATACTTTGCGAAACATCAGAAATTTCGATTTCTACTCACTGGAATATTACAATGTGTTGAGTTTCGATATAAACCATTCATTATTTACAAAAATTTAGTTGTGTAAGGGTTGTAAAGTAAGACATCGGAAGTTCAATATTAATGGCAAATGACATTTGATGATTACTGAGCTATATCTCACATTGAATTTAAAATTCTAATATTGGACACTAACTCAGTGGCTATAATGATCTATTTAAAGGTCCTGAAAGTGTTAGTTAGGAGTTATATATACATATAATGATAAAACAAGTGTTCAATTCCATGATTTCCAAATATACTTCAACCGACATCAATCTCGGATAAACGAAATATGTAAATCATAGATAAAGAATATTCAGCGAGGAAAGTTTTCTCAACAATGCCATTCTCATGAGCATTTCAATCGTATATATGAAGATATTTCACATATAATTTTCCATAATAAAATAGAAGTATTACATTAAAAACAAGTTATTAAAGTCAGTTGAGAAGAGATCAGAGAACTTCAAGTAACAACTGTAATTTATACAGTTGTTTCAAAAGTAAGGAGGCAGAAACAGGCTACATAATGGTCTAAATACATACCGAAATCTCCTTTAGAAGACAGAATTCGGTTTTACGAATTAATTGTCCACTTGTGGAATATAAAGTCAGAAATAACTTTATGTTGCGAAATGGCTGATTAATACTGAAGAAAAAAATGGAAACTAATTATGGTAAACAAGAGGAAGTTAGGGCCAAGGTAAAATAAGAGTCTGAGTGTGTTCCTTTCAGATACAAAGTATCGGCTTGAATCAGTGGATAGCTAAGTCTCCACCGTACTTAAGTTTCTTATTTGCATATCGTTGAGCCAGTTTGCTTGATTTAATGAATAGTATAGAAAGATGGTTTTGTTGGGCGACATGACAATATATAACTAGGTATTCGAGAATAGAGCTATTGATTGGTTTACTTATTCCTTTAAACAAACAAGCACAGTAGTGTTAAGGGATATTTTTTTGAGTCGAGTTGACTTGTGTGGCCAGTATAATGTGTTTCACAACAGCAAGTAACTCTGTATATGCACAACGATGTGGCCTAAAGAGGTAAGTTTGTCATTATCACTATTATGAACTAAAATCCTTCTGGAAAAGACATTACGTAGTTGAGCAGTAAAGGACGTTTTCTAAACAATTTTCGAAAGTCTATTCTCTAGAATATAGTCATTATTCATAAAGAGATAGTCTCAGTCACGTTTCTTTTTACTAACCTTGAAGAATAACGATTGCAGTAAAACATCTGGTGCAGTTTATCCGGTTCAGATTAAATTGCATCATCAATGTAGATTCATCTGGTCAGCTACCTGATGTATTGCGCAACCTCTTTCAACCTCCCTACATTAGAAACTACTGCATAACTCACAGTTATTACTTGAAGTTCTCTGATCTCTTCTCAACTGACTTTGATAACTTGTGTTCTTAATGTAATACTTCTATTTTATTATGGAAAATTATATGTGAAATATCTTCATATATACGATTGAACTGATCATGAGAATGGCAATGTCGAAAAAACTGTCCTCGCTAAATATGCTGTATCCCTCATTCAATGATGATGTAGGTTGTTTTAATTTGTAATTATCAATAAATTATATTACTCCATGAAGGTTAGTAACAATTTCAACTGATTTACTATTCTCACAGTCTCATTTAATTTCAGCAAATTTTTTTACTGTTGTGGACTGGAGACCCCCATAAATACAATTGTTCATAAAATCAAGCGAAAGGTGTGTGAATGGTATTCTGTAAGCTTGATTTATAAACTTTCATCACATTAATGTGAGTCAATGTGAGCTATACTCACAGAGCATATTTGATAATATTTCATTCTATTAATAAAATGTTTGTATTAAAATTTGATGAATAGTCACTATGACTATGAGAATATTTTGTACATAATGGACTCTCTCTATTTTACTAGAATAAAAATTCCTGTCTACACATCGTCTGAATTTGCGACTAGAAGGGTTCAAGTGCTAAAGTTGGCTGCGGCTAATCAAGTTGTCAAGCACGAGATGTAACACTTACCAACTTCGAAATCTAAACATTATAATTTACATCATCATATGCCAGTTATCTATTATTACTGTTAGCGTACAAACTGTATTATCAATAGTTACTCTCTTTTTTGAAGCTTAAAAACGGTAATTTGGCATACACTCACTTAACTGAGGTAAATGGTTTTACTTTCATGATAAATGCTAGACTAATTTGAAAGTTGCTCTTCTCTTATCGCATTTTAAGTATAACTATTCACCCGTATATTTAAAGCTATTGTGTGTACGTTATCAGCTGTCTTTCATTTTGCTTGAATAGATCACAAACTATTAATTATGGTAAGAACTGTCTTCAACTAATGACTAACTAGCTGACTAAACGGTTGATTAATTGAAGAAAATACTGTTTTCATTGTACTTGTCTACTTTCTAATTAATATTGCTACGTAGACTAAATAGTAATATATAGTTATTAAACAAAGCAAAATGTAATGTGTTGAAAATTGGTCAATCAATAAGACATGTGTAAACATGACTCTCGATGAAAGGTTAAGTTGACTTCACTTACATTCAAGAAGAAAAGAAAAAAAAATATTGTCAAACAGATCATTTCTTAATGCACTTTGTAAACAAACTGAAACGACAAGATTATTTATTACTTGTTACACTTGTTGATCATGCAGTGTTGATTAAAAACGTTTTGTTCAGTGATTAACCAAATTTAGAATTCGATATCTTGTCTGTACAGTTTTTTCCTGTAAATTTTAAAGATTTGATTCGTTGTTCAATTTTAAACTAAATATACAGGAAATATTTTATTACATATATTCACTATAATCTATGGTATTTAATTTAAATGGATATCAGTCTTCCTTTAGGAAATGTTAAATCGGATCCAAGTATACAACGCTTTGTATATATGATTTACATTGAGATTCATTTCATATTCGTATTTTCATCCTGGATATTTGCATAGCAAACAGTTAGGAATTACTCCAAATGTCTAAAACAAAATTTTCAATGTAAGTTGCATTCAAGGTTCAGCCGTCACTTACATAAAAGTGACATAATGATAGATTCGATACATTCAGTGAATAATGAAAACGTTGAGAGTGACCACTTCAGCCACTTTAAATGATTCTTTTTTAAAATAAGCGATTTGTTAAGATTTATTCTCTTTGGAAATAGGTTTTTTAACTAGCAGTTGAAATCAACTAATAAATCACTTGCATAACTAGCGATAACTACTGAGTTTTAAATCTAAATTAGTATTGTCAGTATTACTAAAAGTTGGTGAGTCCAATGTTGAAAACATAGATTCCATCGAGTTTTAACCCACTAGTCTAAACATACTGTGGTCATCATTTGATACAAAGCAGGTGGTTTTAATCCTATGTTGGAACACCATCGGGGAACAGTAGAAAAAAGTACTAATCCAAGAAAAAGATGCAGTTCATTGATCTCTGGCTTTCAACAAAGAAAATGCCCATAGTTGAGTATTCCTATCAAAATCACAATACAGATTTCCAAACCGAAAAGTGATTTTTGAATGAAGATTAACAAATGAAATGCTGTTTGTACACTTCCCATTTTTCAGAAATTAAGCAGTAAATTATTGTTCAATTCATTAAGATTAGTCATGCTATGCATATTTGTTTATTGCAATTTTTAAGACACTATGAGTTTATCTTAACTGTAATATTCGGAAGAATACATTAGAGGATGTAATTTATGGTATGTTGATGTAGAAAGTTGAATGGGAGGGTCTTAAAGACTAATTTTAACCAATCATGATATGAAATGTCAAAACTGATGATTCACTAGTGACAAGCAAATACATAGTCAATAAAAAAGTGTTGATTAGTGCAAGTATGAAAGTAATGTTCCATTTTTCATTTATAAGTGTCTGAGACAAGAGCTAATCATTCATACGTGAATAAAATAAATCGGAGGGAAATTGTTTTTATTTACGCCTGTTTGACAAGGCAGTAATAATAATAATAATAATAATATGTGAACGTTCCAACCAGTCTAATACTCCAATAGAAGCATTCATTTAATAAGTGGTATATTAAAAGAAATGTCTATTAATGTATATTTCCATGTTACACATTCTGCATATCCACTGATCTTTCACTTTATCAACTATCCACTTGTTCTAATTCGATAAAATGCATTTAATTAGGATTTGTGACCATTGATCATAAGGCTCAATCATATAGGTGTGAATCCAAAGCATAAAATTTGTGGTATTAAGACGGTATAATATTATTAAGAGGATTGAATTTTCCTCGACGATATTAATGTCCATTAAGTGTATTGTACTTTGAGCTTCCATATTAATAAATTAAAGACTTTGTTTCAAGTTTCCAGAGTTATTCGTGACTGTATTCTAGGAAGACGTTACTATACATAGGGCCGGAAAAATAAGAGTTGAAGTAAAACATTTTATGAAAATCAAATACTAACAAACAGCAATCACCTAATAAAAAAACTGAAAAATGACTTAAAGATGTACGTATGACACATTCTGTGAACGTTGTGGATATCCCCTGCCTCCACAAATAATAACACAGATCCTGATGATAGTGCATAAGCATTTTCCTTAAAACACTATCAGATTAGTTCTCTTCACTAATCCATACCAACACAGAGATTATTAGAAACCGATGTATAGCTTGACTTAATGAATAATACAAACCAACTTCAACCCAGGTTAGTATTTACAAAGCTCGCAACGAAATAATACATTTTTTGGCAAAATACTTTGGTAATAACACTGATTACAAATGTTCGCGAAAGGGGTTAACTGACATGTTAACAAATACTGTAAAGTGACTACTTCAATATAATATACTAAAGAAAGAAACCATCAAGTGAATTCAAGCTAAACGAGCAACCTTCTGATTAACAGAATACACAAGTTTACTGTGACAGAATTTCCGTTGGATAGTTTCAAAACAGGCAGATAGACGTACATCAATTAGAACGAAGAACATACAACAGACCAATTAAAATCCAAGTGGGGATGTGTGTATTAAATTATAAAGAAACTTGAAGCCATATAGTGCTTATAAGGCTATTTAATGCTATTATGACAACCAGTGTGTTTTAAGAACATAGAGATAGGCTAAAAGCAATATTTGTTATTTCAGACCCATATTCCCACTTATTTGACCTTTTGTGTGCCACATAATACTACTTCCAATTATTAAGTAGTTAAAGTGTGTTTTATACCATTTTTACAACTAGTTTCTGAAAATGATAGCAATTTGTTATATTACCCTATCATACTCTTATTTTCATGTTTTAATTCCTTCTTTTCCGTGTGGTTATACTTCCTTTTTCAATCTTCACCTACTTCTCTTTTGAGTTAAGTAACTCGAAACTTCCGCTTTTGATGATCCACCAAAACATCATAAATGTCATTTTTACGGTGTGCATGTAGAGTAACTAATGGTGTGTACAACGATGAGTAATCTCAGCTATAATGATACACTATAACTAAAAGTAGAAAACGATGGTTGGGCTATCGGCCAAAAACAATGTTTAATAAATATTGGCTATAAATTTACACCAAGGAGATGATGTGCGAATGACTTATTCAATTTATGACATAGATATATGTACGCATTATAATACATAAAGTGCATAGTACCAAAGTTTGTGCTGAATCACTAGTGTACTAAGTACAAAAACAGATGTGTGGTATTTGCCTATACTTATTTTGATTAACTACCTGTGGTACGGTCAGTTTAGAGAGTCATTCGCAGTCCAAATAGGAGTTTCCCAGTACAATACCGAGTGATGTGAATTGTAATTTATGATCAGTCAGTTACGTGTGCTTGAACTGTAGATAAACGTTTATCGACTGTTTGAATTAATTAGCCTAGCAGCTCACTTCTCCAAAATAAAAGAATAAGATATCTTACCCACCATACTCAAACACTTGACACCAAAACACATGATGTCCAGTCACATAAACGAGTGACTGTATTACCGTTTGGTGGATACATTTCGACCAGCATTGAGTAATGTATAAGCGTGACATTGCTCACTACATCGAGGTTTACACCAATGACTAATATAAATATTGATTATTTTTTAATGGTTTATACATTAGTGACCTATTCGAATTATTTCTATCAGTTCACTGTCGTTTCTGTCACTCCACATACCAGAATAATTGATCATGTGTAATTATGAAGCTAATCTTTGTGTACAAACGTGCTAAGTGCATAACAATTTTTTTAAAAATATTGTTTACATAATTGTTTTGACGTCTAGGTTCAACTCTTTCTATTTTAATACAGATGATCTTTTTCATTAAAATAATAGTTTTACTGAGTACAGTGAACCTTTATGAAGTATCAAACATTTTTAGGTACTTTTTTTCTTCGATTGTATGCAAAATATAAAAAGTAGTTAAAGCAATATGATGTAAACATAATCATAACAGTCTAATCAGATTTCTCATCTACTTGCAATGAAAGTTACCATGACAATGCTCTACAAAGTAAAATAGATAATGCTATCTACAAATATAATTGTACAAAGATGAGCTATTTGATTTTATTTGTAATTTCATCACAACTTTTATGAATATAGTTCATGACTTCGTAATTACTAATCGATGACTTTTGACAATTATTGCTGTTTCTGCAACCCCTAGGACTCGATGATTAACAGTACCTCACCCTACCATTCTCTCAAACAGCATTATTAAATATATTGTTACACTTACTTACTTACTTTCGCCTGTTACACCTCTCGGAAGAGCATAGGCCGCTCACCAGTATTCTCCATTCAATTCTGTCCTTAGCAATCCTTTCCAGCTGTCTCCAGTTACTGTTCATTCTTTTAATGTCTGCTTCCAGCTCTCGACACAGGGTATTCTTTGGCCTTCCTCTTTTCCGTTGTCCAACAGGATTCCAAGTTAGTGCTTGTCTCCGCCCTCAGCTCTTCTAGGGTTGCTCCAGGTCCCAAGCCCGGGTAAAGGAGGAGGGTTGGGCATAGGGCTAGCACCCCTATCCCGTAAAACACAAGCTTGCTAAAGAAAACGCTAACCAGATTAAACAAACTCAACCATATTGTTTAAACAAATGATAAATTTTACAGTGTACAAGTGAGATAATATATCGACATGTTAGTGATAATCCTTGATAAGAATTTCGATATAAATTGTTGACGACAGATAACATTAAAAAAAAAACATTACTATGTTACATTGAAATAGATAAAAATAAATTATATATAATCAAATAAAAACGAATTAACTGGCATGAATGAAACAAAGTAATAAAATCCTATTGAAATAATTACTAGACCTTGCGATTTAGCAAACGACAGTCATCACATTTTAGAGTACCTGTAAACAAACATTCATTTGAAATGCGTGTATAAATAGAAACGAATAAACCAAACTAATGCAAAAATCGATAATCATTCACATTCGCTATGCTGTAAGTCATACTCTAAGCAAATTATATTATTATAAGTTAAAAAAACTATAGTGTTTAGATTGCGAAGTATGAATTTACATGTCTAAGTATAACTCTCTTTTTATATGACTAACTGTAAATCAATAATATGTTAACATTGCCTTTTTTTATCGATTATGAAATAAAATCTATGCCGCCTGACTGGTTATTTTGGCAATAGTTTAGAAGAATTGAAAAGAAAAATAGAGATTATTTCCATACTCAATCGAATTTTGTAATGTTCATTTATCAATCAAGTGTCAACTAACAGTAGTAGTAGATAACAGGAAATAAGCAGTTGTCATACACAAAGCTCCTATTTTATTAACTTTGAACGATTTGGATAATATGAAGTAATCTTTATTCAGTTTAACTATCATCAACTGTTTACAACAAAACATTCGATTACTCAAAGTTATGAAGTATAAAATACAAAAATATGACAAAAGGGTCATATAGGAGTAATCATCTCAGAATGCATTTATGTCAAGAAACAAAAGATCTATTGCTGCTTTGCATTCTAACAATGGTGAAATACAACCTAATACACAGAACAATTAAATTTTTAAAAATATAACTTTAAGAACTATTCAACGGATGATTATTAAATAGATATTTTGATTGCTAATATATTTGGATATCTGGCAAATTGCTAATATATCCAAATGTATTCAGTTGAAAATATCTGAGTTCTAGTTTAAGTGAAATTTAATTATTTTACAATTTTTCGACAAAATTCAGGATATTCAAAGCCGTTACTTACCTAATAAATTATTTTTTCCCAGTATTTTCATAATGTTATAAATCTAAGCTTTTATTAAAGCCATTAAGTGTTACTGTGTTGTTAACGGATTATAAATTGTGATTACTTAATCATGTAATCATAACTCACTTTATGAAGAGAATGCCTGGTTGTGAAGTAAATGTGATTTGTTATTTTTCCTGTTTTCTTATATGACCGGTAATATATATATATATATATATATATATATATATATATATATATATATATATATATATATATATATATATATATATATATATATAATCACCAGTATCCCTGATTCATTATTCTTACAAGGTTTTTAGAATATCCGTATAATTTATTAAACTTTCTTCGGCACTTGAAATTTTGTAGACTTTACACTATGTGAGGTCTCAATAAATTAATATATATGTCAAGTAACTATAAAACACAACTGTATAGCATCATCATATAATATTATTGAAGGTGAACATTTCTTCGCTGAATGATACAATGAATTTTCGTTGCACAGAATACTAATTTGACACGGAAAAGTTTAACAGATAATAACTTCACAGGATATTTATATTATTCTTGATGCCTTCTCCTTAACAGTTCACCAAACTTTCTTAAATGCTGATAAGCATAACTCGTGATTGATTGCGGTGTTTTAAAATGCGTTGCACAAGTTCCACCCACTTAAGTGGTTGAAGAATGATACAATTAAATGTACATAGGCAATTATGATTACCTTCATAAACAGCTAGACAATTTGTAAAATATCCCTATTATCCTTCTCTTCTTATTAATGAATCAAATTCCTATCACTTCACTAAAAACTGACTAACTTACTCTATTCATAAAAGCTGTTTAATTACTGATTAGTGTTGAATATCATAAATACAATCTTTTAAATTTAACTTTATACACCACTCCTTCACAGTTTGTTTTAAATATGTTGAGGTTTTTCATTAGTTCGTCTATGTTAGCGAAATAACGGACAGATCTCGGTCAGAAGAAAATACAAATTACTAGTATATCACATAACTAATTGATTGACCGTTTCGATTTAACTTCTTTTAACTACTGTCTAAAAAATTAGTATTACGAATGGTTGTCATTAATTATACATAAACACTTAATTAGTACGTGTTCAACATAAAATAGGTAACCTTATTATTAGGAACTACCAGTAAAGATTCGCAATTTACCTCTGTCGACATTGAGAAGTACAAGTAGTCAATCCAAAAGATTGTGAGCAAATAGCATATTGAGGAAATCGATTGAAGATGCAAACATCGCATGGAGACTGACCGATTATTGTCCTAAATATTAACAATGGAAAATTATAAAACTTTAATAATGTCTCCATACACGTTGAACAAATTAGTGATTATTTGTACTCACTAACTCAGTGAACCAAGCGTAGTCGTTTGGAGAAATAGGCAGTGGAATGTAGGTATATCTATTTAATGTGCGGTAAACAGGATGAAACTAGTATTCTCGACTTCATTCTTAGCTGTGTATAGAATATATTATAACTAGAAACTGATTACTGAAGCTGTCAACTAACTTTTCTCAAAACCGGTAACTCAGTTTAATTGTGGTTCATTAAACAGCTACTTTTTTACATCTTTTCACTATAATAAGTATTAAGAATGAAGATAAGTGATGAAATATTATGACTGAGGTGACTAATAGTAATAGTGCTAACGGATGGCTTTGATATCTAGTATATTACCAAAAAAATTAAATAAAACTAAAATTCACTTGAACTAAAATTCAAGCACTGTCGACTCGATACATTTGATTATCTAAGCCAAATGCCAGATATCCAAATCCGATATATCTTAGCTAAATTATGTAACACATCTGTAGCCAAAAAGGTTTAAGTTAAATACAATAAAACATATGATTGATTAGAAGTTAAAGTGCTCAGCATACAAGGAGATTGTAGCTGTATGGCATGTAAACTTCTGGTAATAATCACAGATCATACAAAAATGTAATCTCAAAGAATGATGAAAAATACTAAATATGAAAGCCTGGTGACTCAATAAGCTTAGAATAATGGTGCAAAAACTGTAAATGACAGTCGTTAACAAAAAAGCTTTAACTTCTTCGTCCATAATACGTACATTGGCTCATTTTTTGCCTTATTTTTATAAAAAATAAATTGATTATAAAATCTATCAACTATACTAAAGATCTACTTGAAGCCTTCTACATCCCTTTCCTAAATAGCCATTAAGCTTCAGAATGTATGAAGTTAAACTGGATTTAAGGATTGAATTACTTACGAGATAGAATGATGAATTCATGGAAAAATTTTCTGTCTTGAAATCTGAACAACTTAAAAACAAGATTTTCAGAAATAAATTAATGTTGTATGTTTTTTTTGGCTTGTCGCCAGTTGCATACGCCCTAGAATTACATTTATTACGGTTTCATAAACCTTAATTCATTCAATAACATTGAATTCAATACAGACTTAACGCAATGACATTGATCAGTTCGTATAAAGTTGTTTATTGTACTAAAAGTAATATGGATTGTAATTTTAGATCGTGCGCATCTGATGAGAACTTCCAAAAGACAATACATTTATTTAATTCTGCGAATCCTGTTTTTACTTCGTTCAGATTTATTGTGTGGTCATGCTCTACGAAACTCCTGGAGTTTATTAACATCAGAAAAGAATCACATTTACGCCTTTTATGAGGAAGCATGGTATGTTTCTGCATGATCAAAATATTTTCGAAAACAGGATGAGGTTGTTAGCAACGTTTCAGTATTCAATAACGTTACATCCAGCATTTTAGGTCACATGTACTTTCACTTAATATGCCATCGCTACATTTACAGTTTATTTTTCCCTAAAGTTTTAATTTAATCATTTGAAATTATCCACACTTGTCTGCTATAAATATGGTATGGCGTAGCGTAACAGATGTGAAACATAAATGTCGGGAAAGTTAGGACACCGAATGAAACCTAAAGTGGTAATTCCATTGACATATGTACCACTCATCCACTAAATGGAAGAAAATAATCACCATTGTCAAATACTACACACTTGATGAATATTGAAGAAAAAACAGAATAACCCTGACCGTACTTAACCAAAATCTCCTATTACTTATAGTTGCAAATTTCTATTATTCCACTAATCTAGATACTTAGGGTGTATGTTGGAGTATACCAAAATCTTGAACCTTTATTATATCAATCAAATATAGTCTTATATTTATGCATAATGTTCGGAAATAAAAATCATGGAAGCAGGCTAGAAAAGGCAGGATGAAACAGGAAAGCCCATGCATTGACGATGCCCCGTATGGGCCCAGTTACACGACTTTAGTAAAGTGCAGAAAACTAACGAATCGACATGTCTTGAATTATAGCTTGATTATTTGTGTTCACTTTATTTCAGCTAGGGTATTCAATTTGCATACGTTACAAGGACCACACTAAAATAAGTTCCAATGTATGCAAAACTTGAAAGCAAATTTGCATAAAATACATCCTTTTGTTTAACTTATTAATGAATAGGTTAGGAATATACAAAATACCAGTGTTCTAAACAATGGAGTGAGTCATCTAAATTGCATTGGTTATATTTGTATGTATTAGGATGATTAGTAATGAACTCAGAAGCTCTGGTTTTCCTGCTAACCTGTTCATATAAGTACACTGCATCAAGCGTCTGAATTCCAGTTCAAGTGGATTTAGATAACCTGACATGACAGAAAACCAAATCCAATCCATACGTATCATGTTTACTAGTTTCTTTAGTAAATTCAAAGAAAACAGTGATATGAACGATCAAATGCTTCTCTTTTGATTCAGCTATATTCAATCTAGTATGTTTATTTCCTTCAAAATACGAACATTCTTATAAATTAAGAAATGAAGCATCCAGAAACCATTTTGAAGATAAGCAGATGATGTAATTTAAAGCCCTTACCAGAAATTTTATAAATAATTAAAGTGTCCTAAAGAAATGGAGATGATTTCATCATGTGATGTGACGATTTATTAATTATATGAAAAGGTAATACAAGAAGAACACCTGGAATTAAATTTTTAATTAAGCGATAGTGAATATCAAGCTATTCTGTCACTTATTCGTCTCACAAAATATGCATTTACTCATATTACTGTGTAACTTACTCTCGACTTCCTATCACTTTTAAGACTACTACGTAACCTAGTTGATGCCTGAAGCCATTCGATTTCTTCTCATTCATAATTTCTTGCTATTAAAGAGATGACGTAATACACTTATATTTTTATAAACTTACGACTTTACTAAATGTGCAATTACAAAACTAATATAAATGACGTTGTCGAAAAGAAAATTTCTTGCTCTGAATATTCCACTTTTTCTCGTTAATTTACTGAAATGAATGTTTACAGTTCTCACAATTGGCTTTCTACATTGCCTTAGTTGTTATAAAGTAACGAAAGAGTAGTGAGGCGCTTTATAATGCAAGGAAAACGTGAAACATTAACCCCATCTAGGATGCACAATAAAGATTATTTGTATATAAGAGTGAGTAAAACACTTTTAATTTGTCCGAAAAGTTAGTAGTTAACTTAGTACTACACAGGTAACAGAAATAATCGACTAAATTAATTTCCACTTTCATCCAATTAAAATTTAATTTTAATGCCTTTCCTGTACTATCATTATAAATGCATAGTAAATCGTTACCTCCTTCACTGTTGACTGATTTCGAACTTGCGTCTCTACTTTTTCTTTCTCCTACTCTTCATTCCAACTTTATTTGTATACAATCATTTCTAACAACTAATAGGTTGGTTTAAAAACTACTCTATGTGTTTATTATATAGCCAGTATGAGTATTTATCAATTACTAAGTTTAACTCTACATGTCGTTATTACTACTGAAAACAATCAATTGATTCTTAAACTAAACATAGTCTTACATTTCTAAAACTTTGCTGCGATGTAGACAGATTCCATCATCAACAGTCTTTTTCATTTCCTTTAATTATTATTAGTTACTCGCTACGATTGAAAAGAAATATTTCACTGCCCAATTGTTTTGAAAATAAATATCTAGACAGAAATCTATAAAATATTCCTACTAACGTGGGCAAGTCAAGAGACATACTAGATATGGTTTATTTCATAAATTCACCAGTCAATATGAATGTAACACAAAAGTGTGTAGTTGAATACTGGTATAGTAAGTTACTACCGACGAAATTTGACAGACATCACATCAAGTACGGGTTCATGTACATAACTTTGAAGCAAACTCTGATTGTTACGCCTAATGATACTACTTAGTTGTATATACATGAGACTTAGTGATTGGAATTCGAAAGTCATAACTGTTTAACTACTGCTTCACAAATAACCTAGGAGATATGGTAATATTAAGGAAAATTTATTAAAATAATATAGGCTTAGAAACTACATACGAATTTGCAATAAATTCCGTAGAATCCATGTTAAATATGCTCTAACTAACTGCCTGTTAAATCCGTACTTCGCGATATATTATTACTTACTAACTTTAACCAATATTGCACCGCCTCATCAAAGTAATCGCGTTGCACAAAACCAATGTTACTCGTATCATTTGTAACTAACCTCGTGATCGATTGTTCTGATCATTTGATCTGTTGTGAGCTAGCTATGAATTCCCTTTACTTTAGATGTTTTAAATATTTCGATTTGATCATTTTAGTTCTTTCAAAATATCAACCAGTCATCTTGAAAAATTACTATTAATGATAATCGTTGATTTATTATCCTAATTACATTCATGGTTGTAGTAGTCTTTTGCAATGTACTTGTTTATTTTTTTTAGATTACAAGATATGCATATCAATCTTTAGCATTAATGTTTGTAGACGTCTAGGTATCTTCTTGGTTTTAATATTACCAATCGTACTTTAACAAAATTCAAACAGCTAGACACTGAATTAGTAGTCTGAGAATTCCGTTTAAAAGAGTTTGATGCTTATAATGCCTGATCCCTGATGGGATCACAGTCAATTGTTAATCAACTTAAAGCTCATATACGACAGCTCCTCATCCTGTTTTTAAATAGTTCTCTAGAACTAGTCAATTCCAGCCCTCTCATTTGTATAGTCGGTTTCGTCGTTAGAATAATACGTCTTCATCGGAATGGACCGAAAAATACGAAATATTAATCTTAAGTTAGCTAAAAAGTTTGCTCGTGACTTATGAAAACGACATACTAAACGGGGATATAATTGTTCCAGACTATCTTTATATTCTTCTCTCTGTACTATGTTTAGCCAAAAGTAAAGCAATCAGTACCACTCAGATGACAGTAGTTTAGTTAATTAGTTAACGACACACAAAATAATGATGAGTGACGAAGTAGTTTAAAGTCGAACAGATTAATTTTGAGTATGTTGAGATTTACGCAACTTTCCACAAACGCCATTGTTTTTGAGTGATTATTGCTCATGTTTTTGTCTTCACCACGTATATAACTATTATTAACAGTTGACCTCTCAATTCTCATTCATTAGATCAATCAACAGCCTAGCTAACTATATGATTTGTTAGAGAAACAATATTTTTGGCTATTTGAAAATAGCTAAAGTTAGAATAAACAATAATTTTTTAAAATAACACATTTTTTGAAAAAGTGACATACAGTCAACAACTGTGATAACTAAGTTTATACAGTCTACATTTGCAACCAAAATCTAGTAACTGATAGGAACAGGCGAATAAATCATAAAAGGAACTCTGAAAGGCATTTTTCGGCAAATCAGGACACGTTCTTAATAGATGTTTATCAAACAATTCAATTACAATACTTTTATATTGTCTTGGAGGTAAGCCTACACTTGGCTCTTTAGCTGTTGATATAACCTTTCCTAAGTTTAAATTAGAAATTTGTGCATAGATGAGACTATCTAATAATTCAAACCTGATATCTTTGTGCAAAAGAGACGTGTTAAAGATCTTACTTTACTACAGTAACTCGTGAAGCGACATTTAACTACACTTTTTTCAAATTTCATGCGTCACCTTATCATAATAACCATAGGCCTCTCCGTCGTCGATGAACAGGCTTCCGTACTTTGCTACTACCTTATTGATATTTTCTATGTTCTCTTGCGGTAGGATCGCGGCTTGTGTCTTAGCTATCTCGCTGTTCTCATGTACGCTAAAATGCCCATACTTAGTGTTTACTTTCTTGTTCTTTGTGTCAATCACCGCCTCCACCTCTCTAAGGAAGTCCGCCCCCAGTATTGTTTGGTGTATGCCTTTAGTTACTACAAATGTATATCGTACGACCCAATCTCCGACTTCGACACAACAGTCTGAGACTCCTAAAATTTTCAGTGCATGCCCGCTCACTGTTTGTACTGCTAGTCAACACGCCCTGATCTGCCGACACAATCCTACATCTATTAAGGATATAGCAGCGCCCGTATCAACTAGACAAACTAGTACTCTTCCGTTTATACGCACTCTTGTATACAATGCACCCTTATTAACCAACCCCACAACCCGAAAAGACGTTTCAAAGAAAGAAGGCTGTGTGTAACGTTTAAAATGTCTTAATCGTCGTTTCCTCGGGCAGTTTCTTCTGTAATGTCCGAGCTCTCTACACTGAAAGCACCTACTTCCCTTCTCAGCACGGATTCGGATCGCCGCGACTTTCTCCTCCAGCTCGGCGATCCGTTTCTCCATAGGCGCCGTCCTGCTGTCTTCGGTTATCGAAGAGACCTAAGTGCTAGTCAGCTGTCTGCATAATCGCGCCATCTCCATAACATCCAATGGCTGCACCGCATGTACCAGTCGAAGTTGTCTGGCTACGTCACCCGGAACACATTCCAAGAACTGGGACGTCAGCAGCCGCTCACTCCAATTGTCATCCAACGATGGTAAAGCACGACGCAGCAAACTTGTTAGAGTGGTGGCCAACACCGACGGATCACCATCCGGAGCCAGAAGCACGGCCCTGAACTGCTGCAACGCCAACTCCCTATCCGCCGGACTGTCGAACTCGGACACCGACCTGGTCACCACATCCTCCCATGTGGCACCACCGCTAGCCAGCTCTACATCGTCAAACGCCGCCTTTGGACGCCCCAGCAGCAGGGTCCCAAGGATCGTCACCCCCGCCTTCTGTCCTCGCACGCCGACCAGCTTCGCAATGGCCTCGAACTACCGCAGGAATGCCTCGACGTCCCCATCCTCGAATGGTTGTGGCCACGGCACCTTCATCTCGTTCGGAGGCAGCGACACCAATTGTGAAAAGAACAATTGGGTAAGCATTGTTTATCAGGCGAAAATAGAGTAGGTCATAAAATATTACATACATTACTTCCAAGCATCAATTTGCACATCCTCCGCGTTGTCTCGACTGTATCGTTTATCAGCCTGCTTCTCTTGGTTGTTCTCGATTGCCCTCTGTATTTTATTCATGCTTCACTTCTTGCCTTCTCGCAACTCGTCTCGTCTGCTGTTTACTGATTCTTCCCAATTTCCTTTGAAACACTGCTACCTAGTACTTATTGATGACTTATAAGTAGTATCCACCACATTAACACTCTTATGACTTTTACGTAACTTAGCTTCATTATTTGCACACTTGGTTGGATGATGCAACCACCTCATTATTCATAAATATGATCTTATATATATATATATATATATATATATATATATATATATATATATATAAACATCAAGAAACATATTTTCTTCACTTCCTAACAATTTTATGGAAAATACGTACACACACTGTTAACGTTAGTGTACATGATGATCACTGTAGAAAAGTTGTTTTACCATCATAGATACTATGAATGAAGATTGTATAAAAAAGTATTAAAAAAATCAAAAGAAGGCAAGCAATAAAACTCTAAGAGAAAAATAGAAATTTATCTTTTCTCTGTATAGTAAAAATAAATATGTGCTAATGACAATACAGAATGATGATAACTGACAGTGATAACTCAACCACCCAACTAATCTGTCTCTTGACTGTTATTGCTTTAACAAGAATATGAAGAACATGGAATTAATTATCACTAGTATCGATAGTAATTTGAGGCGCAAACACACGTATCTACTTATTTACATACATACAAACGTTCTTAACAAATACCAGCGTACAAACCGAAAGATACGATATTCTCCTATTGGACGCAGTGTGTGAATGTGTTTACGTTTAGAACTTAAATAGATAGGTAGGTGAGTTAAATATTTTCACCTAAATATTTACAACGGTTTATAAGATCCCAATTGTGATTTACAAACTGGACATATGTGAATAACATCTTGTGTTGACTGAAGATAAAAAGGAATTAAGCAAAAAGGCCATAACCTGTAAATAATTGAAAAGAAAAAAAGGTTTGATAGATTATATATATATATATATATATATATATATATATATATATATATATATATGTCGCATATCCTCAATGACGAAAGTTCAACTGCTAAAATTGATTTTTTTTATTAAACCATTTATAAAAAACGTAAATCCTAATATACTCGTCATTTATTTTCCCCAAAAACAAGGAGGGAATAGAAACAAGAACTGCAGTGTTTCCACTTAAGTTTACTATTATTGAACGTAGTAATAATATATGTGGACATTTTATAATAGCACACGAATACATGCAATTAACAATCATAATCATTAAGCTCAAGCAAACTTAAGACAGATGGATTAACTCCAATAGCTGTAGGGTAGCCGACCTATACATAAACAAATATTTGAAAATAAGTTGAATCGAGAATACACGTTGTAAAACAACCACAGGAAGCATGGGTTAAATAACTTTTACACACACATAATTCAACATTGCCGATGGGATATGACAATATGTTTTAGCTTGACACAAGCACAGCCACAGCAAAAACAACAACAGTTATTTACTCAATTCTTTAATGGTGTAAATTGTCCGCATTTTAAGGAGAAATTTATTTAATGACTACACATCTTATCGATTTGTATATCATTGATTAGGCATCTAGAAACTCTTAACAAGAAATGCAGCAAGTAATTGTTAGAAAAACTTTACCATGAAGCTAATGTATTTTCACCCCAATAAGCCGAAGACAATTTAAACCACATTACAAGTAGATCATAACTATAATACAAAAAATTGGTTTATCTGAAGGATTAAAAAGTATAGTGCCGTATAAAGTATACGCTATGGTCATTGGATTCAAGTAGTGTCAATTCACAGACTTGCAGATTACAACTGAACTGGAATCACAGCCAAGCGGACCAAAACGAAATATACTGAGGAAGTAATTCTAGAACGCTTTTATAATAGAAATCACAATCTACTAGGCATGAAAAAAGCATTCCAACTTTATAATCCATACACCAGATAATGACTGGTACTTAATCATTGTAGAGAGTAAACTACCATTTAGTATTATGATTACATTACACAGAATTCGGTTTGATTCAAAAGTTACGAGTTCTCGTATAAGTTATGGCAACAGACTTCGAGATATGTTATATAAAGACTGGAGATTAGATAAGGTTACCTATAGGCACTAACATGAAACTTTGGACCACTCGACAAGTATTCGACTAACAGTCGCTAACTTCAGAATTCGATACTGAATCTTGACTTCGTTCCTATTATTCTTTTACCAGTCCAGCATTCTATTTTAGAGTAAGCAGTGTCTAGGTAGGTGTCACAAATGTACTGCCCACCTCAGCCAAGGAAGGGTGGTAAGCTTACTTAATAATTTACCGTTTGCAGCAAGTATCCAAGGTTTGGTTTTAGCAATAATCAGTCGGTAGTCAAGTCATAAAAGAGTAATGCTTCAGAAGTATATGCAATCAAATACAATAAACCTAGAGAGGCTATATTTTGCAAAGCAAGGTTGTGGATTGGCTCACATTTCCTAACGAACGATTTAGCTTACACTATTATTCAATCATACAGAATAGTCACTTATTTAGTTGCTATCATAACCTGCAGTGTTGTGTGATAATATTACTTTTAACTAAGGAGATTTCCTAAAGCAATTAGTATTTTGAAATTAAAAGGAAATTGCTTGACATAATAATTCATAACTTACCCAGTTAAGAACATGGCTCCACAAAGCAACCAGGCCAATAAACCAGATTCTGACCTGATTTTAGTAACAATATTACGATGACAATAAGGACAATTCATGTTGACTGGATTCCATTTGAACATAATTGTACGTGGTTGTTCAACAATTACTGAGAGACAGAAAAGATTTCATTCAGGTACAATTAACAAGTTAATAGTTGCATTGAAGAAAGCCATTTACGACAAAAAATAGTAACAACGATATAGAAAATTTAGATAAATCGTGATACATCTTGTATTTGAAAGTGTAGACATAGATTTCCTAGTCCACAGAAGTCTTCTACCCCTTAATTTCGGACAGAAAACAGGTGGGAAGATTGATTTATCTACATGGAATAAATGTTCATAAAATTATGTGACCCTGAGATGAAAGAAACCTCTGAAGCATATGCTAAAATCAATAATATAATCTAAGATTTCAAAAAATAAGATAACTAAAATGTTAAGCTATTAATACGATATATATTTCATAATGAGATAGGTTGCAAAGAAAAATACTGTTAATAGGGTTACTGCGATGGCAGTACATAGAAACTAATTAACGTTTTTGAATTTGATTGTGAGAATTTTGCATAGCACTAACTCAATTGTAGTTGCTACCACGATGTGATGGTTGGGCTTGAACACCATGATGACCCAACTGAGCTATGTTGGCTAGGAAAAACATTCCCTTAAGTCCTACCATACTAAGCAGGTCAGTTGAAGCGCTATAAGACTAAAAGAATAAAAGAAAAGTAAAGTATAGTCAAAATGCTATGGATTTTTCAGGATATTTGATAACCCTTTAAGTCATTTAGTTGCTCACCATGTTTCAAAGTTTATCCAGAGAGATGGAATTAATCAGTAGATAGTGACTCGAAATCTATGCACGTAATGTTATTAAAGAAAAGTAATGCTACTATGAATATATATTAATGATGAAGGGAAGTTAGAATTATGTAATCGCATCTTCAGCGCTCAGTGCCTGATTGGTACCTGTTGTGCATATCGTGAATAAAGTAGTTCATTTGCATACTGTGAACGGGTAGTATGCAATAAAAGTATTTTGTACAGTCACATAATTAGTTACACACTAAAATAAGTTTTAAGAGTTTTGACAGTGAGATAAGTGACAGTTAGACAAAACAAAGCGGAGGATAATTTGACTAAATCAACATGCACAATAATAACTGTTTTTTCTGAAAAAGATATATACCGCCGGAATAGAACAAATTTATTAAAACCTTTTTCCTATAAGCAATATATTGAGTCATTTCATCCACAGTTGGTGAACTGATAAAATATACAGTGGATTTCATCGGTAAGCATATGATATTAATCGTAATCATGTTTCAAGAATAGCTGTAAGATTCTTCTGAAGGCTCAAAGTCAGTAAGTAATCACAATACATCATTTGTACGGAGAGTTGTAGAGATTGAAAAATATTGCAGTTGCATGCCGAAGACTGATTATATCAAAACTACCTCTCAGTCAGTCAATCAGTTACAACGTAGAACTTTGTACATGCGTACATCAGTTCAAGTTGCCATGCCTCAATTAGCAGATAAAGATTAAATTGTCGGACCAAATCCCAGAGAAGGGGAGGGAGTAACAGAGTAAGTACTAATGGAAAGGCATAGAGATCAGAGATGAGATTTGAGAAAATGTGATTCAGTAAAGAGAAGATTATGAGAAGCTCAAAAACTTTGAATTTGTAAGAAGATAAGGAGTGGATGCACCTGCGCCATTGCAATCGATTTTGAGCCATATCACCTAAAGTCTCTAACCATTTGTTACGATCATCGTGTGGGCCCCAACCAGGTAGTCTACATCTATTTACATGGCTCAGCCCAATAGTCAATGACTTCATTGGATTGGTGCCATGTTTTTGTTTGGCCACCCCTAGCTTTCTTCCAGCCTACTCCCACACCAGACAACATTGCTCGTCGAGGTAGACGGTGGTCAGGCATACGCAACACATGTCCTAACCACCTCAACTGGTGAAGATTCACTACTTCTTCAATAGGCTTACCGTATTTACCTAGTACTCTATTCCTAACCCATGCATTGCTTACTCGGTTGTCCCAGCAAACATGAGCAATGTTTCGGAGACATCTATGATCGAATACTAGGAGCCTACGGATATCCTCTATCCTTAAAGACCATGTTTCACATCCATAAAGTAGAACGGATCTGACTGCTGCTGCACAGTAAGCGCGTCCTTTCGTCATTAAACGAATGTCTCGCCTACGCCACAAGTGACGCAGGTTGGCAAAAGCCGATCGGGCCTTATGTATACGGGCCGAGATTTCATCGGACACTAGACTGTTAGGACTGATGAGGCTCCCTAGATAAGTAAAACGGTTAACGCATTGAATAGTTTCACCCCCTATCACTAACTTCGGTGCCGAATTAAGCCAGCCCTGAAGTAACATTTTACATTTGGATGGGGAGAATCGCATCCCAAACATGCTTACGTTCAAGTTTAAGGTAGTCAAAAAATTCTGCATTTTATCAGCATCTTCACCCAGTAGAACTATATCATCGGCATATTCTAAGCCAGTAAGTTTATCTCCTGGAAAGAGGTCAACTCCAGAGAAATCAGACGATGACAATGTTAACTATAAAAGTATGTCAATGATAAAATTAAATAAAAATGGAGATAGTGGATAACCTTGACGAACACCACTAGAAGTGGTCAATTCCGAAGACAATCTGCCATAAGCTCTAACACGACATGTAGTGTTCGAGTAGAGAGCTTGAACAAGGTTAATGTACTTCTCCGGTACGCCTTTCAATGACAGACATTGCCACATAACCTTACGATCAATAGAGTCAAACGCCGCCTTAAGGTCAAGGAATACAGCTATTGTTGGGCATCTGAAAGCGTGCCTATGTTCAAGAACCTCCCGTAGTGTGAATATTTGGTCTATACAACCACGTCCGGGTCTGAAGCCACCTTGGTTTTCACGAGTTTGCTCTTCACGAGCATTAGTTAGACGTCGAAGTATTATTGAAGCTAGTATTTTAGACAATATATTCGTTAAACTGATTCCTCGGTAATTGTCACACGAGGACTTCTGTCCTTTCTTAAAGACCGGAATGGTTAGTGTTCGAGACCAGTCAGATGGGATTACGTCTAGTTCCCAAATTCTAGCCAAGATCTCAGTTAATTTGGCTGCTAAGACTTGACCACCTTCCTTAAATATCTCAGGGATCAATCCATCAGGTCCTGCTGCTCTCCTTCGCTTTAAGTCTCCAATAGCCTTTACAACCTCACTGAAACTTGGGCGACCAATGTTAATTTGCCATTCAGATCGTTTGGGAATGGTGGGCAGCAGGAATGACGCCGTGGGCCAGTTGAACTGTTCCCTAAATTGTACTGCCCATCGGTCTAATCTTCTGGATTGACAGTGAATAATGGAACCATCTTTCTCGCAGATAGTTTCACTTACAGTTGGGTTTCTGATACCCGTTTCCTTGATAAGTCTGAACAGTTGCCTACTGTTACCTATTGCCGCTGCCTTTTCCATTTCTTTAGCTTTCGCCACCCACCACTGCTCACGATCATTGCGTAAGCTTTTGATTAGTTTGTGTTTAAGTTGCCTACGTTGCTCATCATGTTCAGAACCAGACGGGATGTGTTGCCGAGTATCTATCAGTTCAGTAGATGCAGCTGAAATCCACTGAGTTTTCCTAACCTTTAGGTATAGTTTATTAATAGATATTACTGCTCTTTCAACAGCTTTTTGGATATCATTCCAGGCTAGCTCAGGTTGAGAACAGTTTACGCCGTTTACTAATTGGTATTTTAGTTGTTCCTTGAATGTATTCTTGACTTTTTCATCATTAAGTTGAACTCTGAGGGGGATCCTTGTCGTGGATCTTTTACGTCCAGTGAGTCGCAGACTAATACGCGCTCGCACTAAGGCATGATCTGAGTCTAAACATGTGCTCCAAAACGAGCGGCAGTCTTCTATCGAGCCTCACCAACGATGGCTAATAGCAATGTGGTCTATTTGAGTCCAGCGTTGGGTTGATTTCGGGGGCCGCCATGTCAACCGATGTCTTTCCTTATGCTTAAAGTTGGTGTTTGCGAGAAATAAACGCTTGTCTGAACAAAGTTGTAGTAACCGGTCGCCATTGTCTGTTCGTTGAGCCTCAACACCATATGATCCACCTAGGTGCCTTTCGGTTTCATCTAGTCTACCTACTTGGGCATTAAAATCACCCGCCACTATTACTACATCAGTGCGCTTCGCTTTACATAGAAGGTCAGAAAGCTTTCTGTAAAATTCATCTTTCATTTCATCTGAGCTGCAGTCAGTGGGAGCATAGGCAGAGACAACAAAGAGACAACGGCGTGTGTCTCTATCTTTACGAGTCCTTACCGTTCCATTTAGACGGACAGCACACGAGCGACTGTCTATTGGAATCCGGTCGAGGAGAGCCTGTTCAGCTTTTAAACTTAGTGCTATACTTACACCAGCAAGGCCTCGAAAAGTAGCAGTGGGGTCCCCGGAAACACAAAGAGTGAACCGAGCAGGTTCCTTATTTTCACAAGGTGAAGTCAAGCGAATGACTGTGCTTGGATCCTGTATATGCGTCTCAGAGATGCAGCAGATATCGAAGGAGCGGGATTCTAGAGTCATGGCTAAGGATGCCTGTTGTCCTATTTCACATAACGTTCGAACGTTGAACGCTCCAATATACAACTTAGTGCGTGGTCTCAGGAGACCAGGGATAACGTTTCGTGAACTCAAACCAATAGCATTAGAGACGCAATGCGATAAAATTATGTTAGAAGGATTAGGCATGGTGATAAGAGAGTTATTAAGAGTTGAAGGTGGGATTTGGCTTCGAACAAGATGATCTCGTGTGCTGTTAGAGGTATGAGGGCGGATTTCCCTTCCTGGCTCCCCACACCATAGAAGGGTGTTTCTTGAGGAACATGAAAAAGAAGGTAGATTAGTGTTGGTCTTAGAGACCTGGGAGCGTGACCGCTGAGCCCAAGGGACAACTGCTTGAGGCCTGTTACGCACGGCCTTTTTATGAAAAGATTTTTGAGTATTAGCTCCGCACTTAAAAGCCCTTGGTGGGCACCCATACCGCCGGAGACGGAAATCCGTGAGGTAGGGTGAGGTGTGACATTTTTAGGGTCGACCTTTTCTAACCCCTCCTTCCTTGTGAGAAGGCAGCATCGCTGCAGATGCTGGTTGTCCAAGAGAAACACCTTACTGCTGTCACAACCCTCTGCAGTAAGCAGTACGACTTCGCCCTCAGACCTTGAGTAGCTGCTTTTAATCTCATCGTTCTCCAATCGACCTGCCTGGCGTGGTAGAACCTACAGGAATATATGTTCCAGTCAGTATAGCTCGGTTGGGTCATCACGATAGGCAATTTCGACCACCACGTCAAGGTAGCAGCTACCTCTGAGAACGGTGAATCACCGGACAACTTTTAGATAACAGGGTTGGCATAGTGATGTATGTTATTGGTTTCCATCTATCCGATATGCTCTTCAGTCATTATCAAGTATCCCTGGTGATATTTATCGCATCCTTAAAACGGCTGGGTCTACATTACTACTTCTTATCAAAAATCAGGGATATATCTGCCAAATTTTATCATCGGTAGGTATGTGATAAATAGTTTAGTATAGGTATTGTGCCTATTATTGAATCTTTTAGGTTTGCATCATAGATAGGAACGGAAGGAGAGCTTTATACTATAGCAAAGTAAATATTCAGCGACTTCTGGTTTTCAAAGGTTGACTAACTTATCGCATTCTTCCATGTAAAGCTACAAAATGCATCATTAGATTTAATCAAACAATGAATAATTGTTAAATGAAAGATCAGTTTTTAAAATAATGACATATACGAGGCTATCGACGTAAACTTCGAACACATCCACCTCAATAAAGTTCAATATAAGTAATTTATATCAGGTTTTTAAAACGGTATAGTGTTTCAACTTGATGATATGGCGTCTTGTTTTATAAAAAAAACGAACATACGCTTCTTAGTTGGAATTAACAAGAAGAGTGAGAACTTCTTGATGTTTATTCATAGTCATCCAATCATTTTGTAAGGTTGGCTACTTATACCCCACAGAGGTAAATTATGTTGTTCAGTCTACAACTAGGCTGCTTAATTTGAATTAGTTTGTTAGTTGGCCAATTAGCTTTGATTCTAAAGTTATGTTACTAAAAAGTAAATGATCGTAGCTTAACAAGTAAGTGAATAAGCTTTGTTAATTTGGATTTAACATATCAATAAATGGAAGTTTACTAAATGTTTATTTAAGTAGAAAGAAGAAAGGATTTTACCCTCTGGTAGTCTTTGTTCGTATTGTGGAGGTGGTATAACATATTCTAGGGAGTCCTCATACGGAGGAGGAGGAGTTGGAGGTAAATGTGAAGAGAATGATGGGACAGAAGGAGCAGATGCAGCAACTCTTGTATTTGGATCTGACAAGAATTGAAAATAAAATGAAATAAATTGACAAAAAGTTATGTAAACAATCATTTTATTCATAAAACGTATAACTTATCTAAAATGCAACAAAAGTACAATAAGTGAAATTACATATAAATTAAATTTACTACATTTGTAGACAGTTCAGTAACTTTCATTTAGGGTAAAAATAAGTGGTTAGCTACATAGCTCATAAAAAATGTCCACAGAAAACATATTGTTTGTTTTCTAGTCCGAATGCTAGGTAGTTTGTTCAATAAATATCTGAAATAAGATTACAAAAGCCTTATTTTGAAAACTTTACGTGAAATCGTTGATTATTGAAATAGCTCAAATAATTTAGATACCATTTATTTATACCGTTTGATGTATGGAGTTGAAAAGAGGTTAAAAGTGGCAGCAACAAAAACGTGGGATCACTGAATGAAACTGCTGACAGTTGATTACAAGTAAAAACCCAATAATTTATTTGATATAAGAAATATTGGTGTTATACGATTAATAGAGGTGATGTAGATACCACTTTTATCTTCCTTGTACTTATGTTAAAATAATGTTGTTGTTAGTAAAACTGACACATTTGAAAGAACACATGTGATTGGTTAATAGCATGTGACAGACATATGAGTCAAAGGTTAGATCTTGTACACATATCTTGTATATTATTGGTTTGTTGTTGTTGTAATACATGTGTGTGAGTGACTAGTTGGCTTCTTGATAAATCAGTCGGATCATTGTGCCTGAGCAATAGATTAAGGCAAAGCTGGGTGCTAACTGTAAGACATAGCGCTGTGGGTAACAAGATTGATAATATCGGCCATACCAACTCAGATAAAACAGGAGCCTAATTCAATATCACGATATCAGGTTTTGTGTGAGGTATGTGCACTAGTGGGACTTTAGTTATAACTGTAAAGAAGACATCAATATTTTCCGCTACGTCACTTTCAAGCAACGAAAATAAGTAAAGAGTGGGACAGGAGTCAAATTAATGACTGAAATATGACATTTCTACGTAATGTAATAAAATGAACAAAGGAAAGGCATTTACTTTAATTACAAAAAATTGGACAACCATCAATCTACAGAATAAACTCGAGAAAACACTAAAATATCATTTCATACTTGCTCTCTGAACAGTATTCTCAATTTGAATACGCTGTGCTCTAAGTCTGTCAGTTGTGGCTTTTTTGGATAAAAAAGCATCATTATGACCACATTTGCGAGCCAATTTTCCAAAACGATTACAGTAATAACAGTCAGATCTTGTATTTGTTGGAGACGGTTGGGATGAAGATGCCTGACCGAATCGAGAAAATCTGTGTGGCCCATATGTTGGATCTCTGCCACGATGTTTCTAAGAATAAAGATTAAGTAAGATAAATCCTAGAACCAGTGTGTAATGGAGAAACGTGATATGTTAAATTTTTATGGTAAAGAACACTAAATTAGTTATCAAAATATATTATCACACAATACTAAATATAATATAACTGTAAAATGATTTTAAAAAATCATTAGGAGAGTTTATGAGTGCGCGAAGGACTTAACCGATATTTAGTTATAATTACTGGTATATTATAAAAAAAAAAACTTTGGAGCGTAACGCTTGTTTTGGTGTCTAGAACGGCTTTAATGTAATATATTTATTCGTCATTCATTACTAGTTTTTGAACTGAATTCACATCTCATTCAAGCTAAAAACGTACATCTCCTGTATCTAATGTCCAGTTTACTCAGAATCTCCGCTAAGTATAGATAGTGAGAAAGATAGTACTTAAGATGTACTAACAAAAAGATGGTTTAGTCAGTAGCCAAATCATTCGATGAGACTCTGCTACTTTACTCATAGATAAGTCAGTTTTGCTTAGGACTACACGTGGAATATAAGTCACTAGGTGGCATTATTTTTGGTGGCTATGCATAATTGCAAGGGGGAATATAACTACATTGCCAAATCACTAAAAGCAATGAAAAAACTTTTATTTTTGTGGATAACTAGATATGATGCCAAATTTTAAGAGAAATCCACTCATCCATTTAATTAGGACAGTATGGAAACACAATACCTTTATAATATATCTGAAAATAGAATTAGAAGCTGTATGTGGACTATTTCTATAAAAGCTAGATACATTCCAAATAGCTTTCGACGCATCATTTCCACCTGATTTAATGAATACTATAAGCATCAAATATCAGAAGCAAGACTTCTATATGAATTCTAATAGTATGTTTCACAAAGTGCTGAGATTAAAACTGATCTCAAGATTTTGAGATCTAAAAAGAAGATTATTCCATGGTGTGAAGTGTTAACGCACTCTTTAAGTAACATTCAGCAGACCACATGAGAAACTATAAGTCTGAAACATTGGATTTAAGTCTCTGTAATAAACTTACAATCACACAACCTTTTCTAAGAATTTATTAACTTATTATTACTTTTTTAACTTCACAAATGGTATTATAACTAACGTACGTCGGCTTAATTAGCAACATTCAACATCTGAAGAGAGAAGGAATCAGACGACTGAAAGTAATAACACCGATAATAACCGTTGAGAAACATCATCAGATTGATAGCATCATTAGTACTTTGTCTTGTCTTTTTGACCTTGTTCCTTGCTGTATTTCTATTTAGGCTTCGAGTATTCACTTCCAGAAAGAATAACATTTTCGCGTGAGCTAGCAGTTAGGCACTTCTGCTGGCGAAATCATCGGTCCTGTTTTTAGGTACTTAGAGCAAGAATATCCCAATTTACTTCAAAAATTTAGAGACGCAGCAGTACCTTATGAGTGGTGCAAGAAGAACAATTACACGATTAATCTGTGGCTAATAATTCCGATTATTGATACTCAGAACAGAATTTGGTGACTTTTGGTACATGGGCTTTTTAAATGGACGCTTAAGCATTAACTGTTTTTATAAGTTCATCATATTTTTAAAGTCTAGCTAGTAGTGGAATCCTGAATGTGTCTCAGCCTATCAGTAGCTCGTAAGACGGATGTATCCTCAATAAGAATAAAATATAAAACTTATCCAATTTGACAGAAACGTGGATCATTAGGTCAGACACATACTATAACTCTGCCTGGAACCCTCCTGGGTTTACTGACGGTCCTAAGCTCGGATAAAGTAGGAGTCAGGTATAGGGTTAGCAACTCAATGCCGTAAAAACAACAACACTGCTAAAAAAAAGTGCAAATCACAAAAAACCATCTAAATTTTTTAAAATCCGCCCTGGGAGTTGTAAGGTCTTCATTTCAAAGTCATGACGCCTTGTGATGAAAGCCAAGCTTCTTCGGAAATCATGAGGTCGATGACCCTCCTGACAACTAGAGCAGTCAGTCAGTTACAACGTAGAACTTTGTACATGCGTACATCAGTTCAAGTTGCCATGCCTCAATTAGCAGATAAAGATTAAATTGTCGGACCAAATCCCAGAGAAGGGGAGGGAGTAACAGAGTAAGTACTAATGGAAAGGCATAGAGATCAGAGATGAGATTTGAGAAAATGTGATTCAGTAAAGAGAAGATTATGAGAAGCTCAAAAACTTTGAATTTGTAAGAAGATAAGGAGTGGATGCACCTGCGCCATTGCAATCGATTTTGAGCCATATCACCTAAAGTCTCTAACCATTTGTTACGATCATCGTGTGGGCCCCAACCAGGTAGTCTACATCTATTTACATGGCTCAGCCCAATAGTCAATGACTTCATTGGATTGGTGCCATGTTTTTGTTTGGCCACCCCTAGCTTTCTTCCAGCCTACTCCCACACCAGACAACATTGCTCGTCGAGGTAGACGGTGGTCAGGCATACGCAACACATGTCCTAACCACCTCAACTGGTGAAGATTCACTACTTCTTCAATAGGCTTACCGTATTTACCTAGTACTCTATTCCTAACCCATGCATTGCTTACTCGGTAGTCCCAGCAAACATGAGCAATGTTTCGGAGACATCTATGATCGAATACTAGGAGCCTACGGATATCCTCTATCCTTAAAGACCATGTTTCACATCCATAAAGTAGAACGGATCTGACTGCTGCTGCACAGTAAGCGCGTCCTTTCGTCATTAAACGAATGTCTCGCCTACGCCACAAGTGACGCAGGTTGGCAAAAGCCGATCGGGCCTTATGTATACGGGCCGAGATTTCATCGGACACTAGACTGTTAGGACTGATGAGGCTCCCTAGATAAGTAAAACGGTTAACGCATTGAATAGTTTCACCCCCTATCACTAACTTCGGTGCCGAATTAAGCCAGCCCTGAAGTAACATTTTACATTTGGATGGGGAGAATCGCATCCCAAACATGCTTACGTTCAAGTTTAAGGTAGTCAAAAAATTCTGCATTTTATCAGCATCTTCACCCAGTAGAACTATATCATCGGCATATTCTAAGCCAGTAAGTTTATCTCCTGGAAAGAGGTCAACCCCAGAGAAATCAGACGATGACAATGTTAACTATAAAAGTATGTCAATGATAAAATTAAATAAAAATGGAGATAGTGGACAACCTTGACGAACACCACTAGAAGTGGTCAATTCCGAAGACAATCTGCCATAAGCTCTAACACGACATGTAGTGTTCGAGTAGAGAGCTTGAACAAGGTTAATGTACTTCTCCGGTACGCCTTTCAATGACAGACATTGCCACATAACCTTACGATCAATAGAGTCAAACGCCGCCTTAAGGTCAAGGAATACAGCTATTGTTGGGCATCTGAAAGCGTGCCTATGTTCAAGAACCTCCCGTAGTGTGAATATTTGGTCTATACAACCACGTCCGGGTCTGAAGCCACCTTGGTTTTCACGAGTTTGCTCTTCACGAGCATTAGTTAGACGTCGAAGTATTATTGAAGCTAGTATTTTAGACAATATATTCGTTAAACTGATTCCTCGGTAATTGTCACACGAGGACTTCTGTCCTTTCTTAAAGACCGGAATGGTTAGTGTTCGAGACCAGTCAGATGGGATTACGTCTAGTTCCCAAATTCTAGCCAAGATCTCAGTTAATTTGGCTGCTAAGACTTGACCACCTTCCTTAAATATCTCAGGGATCAATCCATCAGGTCCTGCTGCTCTCCTTCGCTTTAAGTCTCCAATAGCCTTTACAACCTCACTGAAACTTGGGCGACCAATGTTAATTTGCCATTCAGATTGTTTGGGAGGGGTAGGGTTTAGGGCAACATTTAATATAGGTGGCCCACTCCAAACAGTTGTTCCCTAGGCACTGCAGACACTTACTCGGGTAATCAATACCGCCTCTAATCTTTTTTCTTTTTCAGGCACCATCAGAAGAACCCTTTCACGATGTGGGCAACCGGGAAGTAATAACCGCCTTCATACTTCTAACAGCACTCAAGATCACATTGTCCTCCTTCTCCGGTTTCTACTATTTGCACTTCTCTCACTATATCTTTTATGCGTGCCACTTGCACTGATTGCTTGAGTCCCCAAAATGCTTTACCAGGTCTCCTGAAGCCACACTCCAAACTCCATTTCGGAGCTTTTAATATATATACGTTGTATCAAACTATTCATCAAACTTCCTTATCTAAAACACTAGAATCTTTTGCAACTGATGTATGCTGTGTCTCCGAAATACGCATACAGGACCCCAGCACGGTCATCCGTCTGACCCGACATAATCAATGCAGCAGAACAGCACAATCCACTATTCATTTACCTGGAGACCCTACAGTAAGTTCAAGTGGCCTCGCTGATAAAAGTATAGCACTAAGTTTACGGGCAGAACAGGCACTTCGCAAATGGATTCATGTAGACAGTCGATTATGTGCTGTCCGTCCAAATAGCACAATACGAACTCGGAAAGATAGGGACACACGCCGATGCCTTTCTGTAGTCTCTGCTTATGTCCCCACTGACTGCAGCACAGGTGAAGTGAACGACAAGTTCTATATGAAGTTTTCTAGCCTCTTTCAGAAACTAAGCACTCAGACATAGTAATTATTGCAGAGGATTTTATTACCCAAGTTGGTAGGCTAAATCAGGCTGAAAACACTTAGATGGGTCAGTTGGCATCTCAGCCCAGCGAACAGACAACGAAGATCGTCTGATACAATTACCTTCAGATCACCGTTTATTTTTAGCTAGCACAAACTTTAAGCATACAAAGAGACATTTTTTTAACCTGGCGACTTCCAATATCTACACAACGATGGACGCAAATCGACCACATCGGCATCAGCTATCGTTGAAGAAGCTGTGTAGAGGACTGCCGATTTTTCTGGGGCACGTATTTAGATTCTGACTGCGCCCTAGTGACAGCACGTATCTCTATGGGTTTTGCTGGTCGCAGAAAGGTCACATTAGGTGAACCCCTTAGATATCAATTTGAAACTGAAAATGCCAAGATTACATTTAGAAATGACTTAGTTAAGCATCAAGTTACCTACAACCAACAGGTTCATCGCGAAACAGCTTGGAATGATTTTAAGGCAGGTGTAAACGCATCAGCGTTATTTGCGTCTAACTTTAATCCAAAAGTTATGAAAGACCATTGGATCTCTGAAACTTCAAGTGAACTGATGGAGGCTCGAAAATTCATTCCAGGAAGCTCGGAAAATGATGAAGAGCGACGACAATTGAAACGTAGATTAACAAGGAGTCTGTGTAAGGATAGTAAACGGTGGTGGGTAACAAAAGCAAAAGTGATGGAAGCGGCAGCGGCGACAGGATAAAATAGATAGCTGTTCCGACTTATCAAGGACACCGGTACTAAGAAATCGGCAGTAAGTGAAATCATATCGGAAAAGATGGGTTTATTATTCATTGTCAGTCTAGATTAGAACGATAGGCAGGATACTTTTAGAAACAGTTCAGCTGCCCTCCAGCTACTCTTAGCTTACCTACTATTCCCAAACTACCCGAATGGAAAACTGACACAGGTCTTCCCCTAATTCTCAGTTAGGTTGAAAAGGCTATAATAACTTGAAGCGAGGTAAAGCAGCAGGACCTGATAGGTTGTCTACTGACATCTCTAAGGATGGTGGTCCAGTTTTAACTGGTAGGTTGACTGATTATTTAGCCGACGTCCGGGAACTGAATACCATCCCATCTCACTGATCTCCTTCACTGGTCGTTCCAGTTTACAAAAAAGTACAGAAATCCTTTTGTGATAACCAAAGAGGAATCAGTTTGACCAATATAGTATCTAAAATACTATCCTCTATAATTATGAGGCGTTTATCCAACACTAGAGAACAGCAGACTCGGGAAAACCAGGCTGATTTCAGACCTGGTTGCCTTGATCAAATATTCACCCTGTGCCAGATTCTCGAACATAGACATATGTGCCAACGTCCGACTATAGTTGTATTTTTCGACTTGACAGCAGATTTTGACTCGGTAGACCGTGAAGTTTTGTGGTAGTGTTTGTCATTAAAAGGCATACCTCAAAAGTAAATAAACCTTATAAAGGCCCTATACTCCGTCAACACCGGTCGAATCAGGGCATGTAGTGAATTGTCACGAGAAACTTCATCCTCAAGTGGGGTTCGTCAGGGTGGCCCCTTATTCTTACTTTTATTTAATTTCGTCATAAATGTACCCTTATGAATTACTCTTGTGAATTAACCTCCTTCCAGGAGGTCCTCTCGTCGACTTAGAATACGCAGACAATATAATCCTATTTGGTGAAGGCGCTGCTAATATGCAAAGTCTCCTGAGCACCTTGAGTAAAAAAGCAAGCATATTCAGGATGCGCCTCTCCGCCTCTGAATTTTAAAATGTTACTCCAGGACTGATCTGCTTCTTCACCTACATTAGTTATATGGAATGAAAAAACTGAATGTGTTGATTACTTCACTTATCACGGAAGTCTCATCACTCCTGGTGAATCAGTGTCCGACGAAATCTCAGTACAGATTCAGAAAGCCCGATTGGCATTTGGCAATTAACATCACTTGTGGCGCAGGTGAGATATCCATCTCTCAAAGGTCGGGTGTATTGCACAGCAGTCCAGGCTGTCTTAACATATGGCTGCAAAACGTGGGCCATGAAAACCCTAGATATACGTCGACTTCAGGCAACTGACCATATAAATCTTCGTAGTATCACTCGTATGTCATGGAACAGTCGAATAAGTGATATTGAAGTTAAACAAAAGGTTTTTGGGAAATATGGTTAGTCAGTCGAAGAGGTTATTGACCTTCACCAACTAAGATGGTTGGGACATGTATTGCGCATGGCCGACCACTGCCTGCCATGCCGCGCGACGTTTGCTAGGGTTGAAATAGGATGGAAGAAGAGCAGGGGTGGCCAGACCAAAACATAGCATCTGCCCATGAAGCCTTTGACTGTTGGTCTAAACCATGTTGGTAGACACAGACTACCTGGTTTGGGTCGGCGTGATAATCGTAATAAATGGCTGGAGATACTGGGTGACATGGTTTAGAGTCGGTCACAGTGGCGCAAGTGTATTCACTCTTTTCCTTCAACTGGATCTTAAATTCTATTATTCTTTTGTGCACACCTTTACTTCACAACTAACCTATACATTTTTAAAGTTGATGTATCGATAAAAACTAGGTAAACTAAGTTTTAAGGCTGCATTCTAAGTGAAATGAATGTGTGGACCAGCTAAAGTGAGTAAAAGACTAATCAGCTAACATTAACAACTATGTATCATTATCTGTATCATTATAATCGTAGGTAAATATATATGAACTCCAAACATTATCATTTGGTCTTCTAGTGGTAAGTGGAGCTGTCGCTTAATGGCTAAGCATTTAGCTACCAACCGAGTTACATGTTAGAACCGCTTCCAATTATATCAATTTTGACAACTACATATTATTATTAGCCGACATAGTTTGAGTAGAAAAATAAAAAGTATGTTGCTAAAGTTCTGATTAAGAAGTTGCTGTTATTTTCGAGCCAGAAAAGTCAATGAATAAAGTCTTCTTGTTACTTAATCTCAAAAAATGCCTGCATGTACAAATTTTAATTCTATAACTTTCATGAAGAATAAAAAGTTGCTAATAGTATGAGAAGAGTCATAAGTATATGATGCTTTCACTTCCATTAAGCCTGATTACTAACGAGACTGAAGTAAATCGTAAGAATACTATGCACTAATGACAAGTCTTCGTGCGCTGTCTCATGTCATATTGCTTTGTAAGATTTTTTAAGATGACTGTTTGGTGTAAAGTTGTTTGATACTTTCACATAAGTTATTACAGAACTGACAAATTATATGAAATGCAGTAAAACTGGAAAATCATAATGAGGCAAAATGTTAACAATGAGTTCGTAAAAAACAGACAGATATTGACAGAAATTACATAATAGCACGACGGTAATAAGCACAATTTGTGGAAAGAATAATGTACCATTTACAGACTATTGCAGTCTAATAGGGTATTTAACGACATGATCACAGTAGCTACGACAGTGGCATAAAGATCCTTTGAATACAAATACTTGGTTACTTAAGATGAATTACTATGGCTTTAGCCGTATTTATTAAATGAATACGTACACTAAGGAATACTCAAAATGACTATTTTAATTTTAACTAGGCTTTGGTGCTTATTATGTCACAGAGCAAAGAGCTGTTGGTTGCTTTTAAATATCCATTTCCTTTTCATGAAGTATGCTCGCCAACATGCTTACCATATTCACAGAATTAACGTTTTGATAAGTACACATAAATGAGTTGAATTTGGTCAGGTTGTCTTTATTAATACAAGGTATCTCGAGTATTATTAGTGTTAGCGGTTGTAATTTAACTGTCTGTATAGTGGGAAGATATTCTTGGCTAAATGAGAAAAAAAATAGATAACTGGTTTTATTGACTACAAGTGATTAAAGAACCTGAAATCTAATTGCACAGTGACTATTGTATGTAGTGCCTGTGAATAAATACATTTCATTTGGACTTCCAAAAACACATTCAGTGAATTATTCCAGAGGTAATATAACTTCAAAACCAATTTCGTCACTTCCTCTTATTTAGGTAAACTTTGAACATTAAAGTAACGGACTGTATTGATGCCCTACATAGAACAGTAGTGTGACTAAATCTTGTCAACCATTTTGCGTAATAAAGTTTAACTTCACAAAGCGTGTTTTAAGTGATGTAAATAAACTGGACTGATATGACGGAAGTGCACAAAAATCACATCGATGTTGCAACCATGGTTAAAGTGAGTTTGCCTGCTGTAAACATAAGCTCTGAATCCGGAGCATTTACATACTTACTTCGTTACAATATATACCACGTGACTACATAGAAAGATACCTAATACTTGATAATGTTAGTTAGTACTGTGATTGCAAATGCACTCTTGGTTTTATTGATGCTTTATTAAAAATATGTATGGGCGGCATTGTTAAAGGCTATTGGAATAAGTATTTTGATACCCAATGGTCTAGGATACACGTTTAATGTGACACCGCGAACCAAACAGGCAAAAACTAAGATCGTTCCATGAAGCCAGATATAAAATACCGTGTTTTAACCAAATATTGTTTGAAATGGATGTCTAGAAAAACAATCTAAACAGACTCACCATTCCAAACAGTATTTTAGAATTGATTACGTTGAACGACAGAAACAAGGCTTTCAATTTACTTGTTGTTGTTGGCTAGTAATCTGTGGAGCTGAAATATGCGGTTTTAAGACCAGTAATAAGCAATCTACAAAACAAATTGAAAGAGATAAAGGAAAATCCAGTATATCTACACAAAGCACTAAAAATAAGATTTGAATCTGGTACCACATAAGGCGACACACATTTTTCACAAACTTAATATTTGTGTGAATTTTGTCACATACTGATGTCATTGTCACAATTTATCAAAATTAGTTTCGATAGCAGTATTCTATTAGGTTTCAATAAACATCATATTAACGATCATAAGATTTGGCATTGAATACCTTGTAAGATGGTAAGTTCGATGTTGTTTGTAAGTATTCGAAAAATAATCCTGAAAGGCATTCCACTTAATGTATCATGATTGCTTTCTGAGGATATCACTTACATGAGAAACTTAGACAAACGTTCAAAAATGTTGTGCAAATTTTACTACAATGTTCATCCATTGGTTGTTTACGTCTAGCCTGATGGCACGCCGTGTGCAAAAAGTGTGACAAGCACTATGTGAGAATCAGAGAGAAAAAGGTAGACCAGTGACTCAACAAGTACAACAGATGGGCTTACATTTAATAATTGAAACAACCGATTAAAGTATATAATTGTACAGGGGTGTAACAAAGGCAACTTAATGATCAAAACTAGGAATCCGTAGAGCACAGCTTCGAATGTGACACATTACAACTTGATTGCTCAAGGCCGTTCTACAATATCGCGTCGTTTTAAAGTAGTATCTCGTAATATTCTATTCAGAAGATTAATATTTAATTTTTTCACAACCAATAACTGTAATTTACTTTGTGCACTGTTATTAAAGTTTCTTTTTAAGAGCCCTGGTATGATATAGTTAATCTTTATAGATGTATAACCCTAATAGAAGGACATAAGTAAACACTATAAATTATTTAATTCCGCTAGTTTCAAGTTGTTGTTAGTATTAATAGACAGCTGCGAGCTTTGATGTCAAGTAATATTCGCCCTACCTAAACAGGGGTAAAAAATTGATTTTGTGTTAATTTTAGACAACTAAATTGGTCACGAGCGACTCAAGTAAAACGGAGAATATGGACTATATACATTTCTGTAAACTTTCTAGTTTACTGTTTGCGTTCTTTTAAATATGAATAGATAATAATTTCATTTTAAATTTTAGTTAGTATAGGAAGATGGACCGCAGTTTTTTTATAAGAGACGGTGTATATATTTATTAATTGTTGCTTCATTAGCATTACAACATTCACCAAACTTTTGTTACTTATTCATGTCTTACGTGCCTTTAAATTTTTTGCACCCCCACGGATTTACTATACGCAGAGACAATCTGTAATTTACTAATTTGGCATCCATATGTACTGAATTACTATCAATCACTGATTTGCAAGTGAATGGAGTTCGTGAGATTTTGGGTTGACAACAACCAAAACTGGTACTTACAAATGTGTGACATACACAAAATTAGAGCCAGTTAACAAGTTATAAGTATGCAGTAATGCGCAGTCGAAATGTGCATTGAAACCCTAAAAAGATGATCTGGAATGAATAGCTGAACAACTCAGTCTAAAATTCAAATGTACCTCATTAATTAAGTCGCCTGTTTGTGGATATATTAAGTAAGAACGCTGTCAATGTTAATTAACTAATGGTGCCAATGATTATTTTTTCGATTTGGCTTGGTTTATTTTCGTTCGTGACAGTAACCATATTAGGCTTCATCTGCCGTTCTGTGTGATAAATTCAAGAGAAATACCACTGCAAGTTGTGATATTTTTAATGAGACTTTGTAGCTATTCAGTATGCTGTTAATATTTGAAACTATTCTACAGATATAAGTGTATTACGACAATCGAATTAATTCTACTGACACTAGGGTTGCGTGGAGAATAAAGTTGTAACGGTTCTGGATAATTAGTATCTGCTAATCACATATTGGCTAGTGGTAACCTAGTATGCCAACTTTAAGGATCTGGTCGACGGATAAATATCGAGTCAACTCTGATAAAAATTTAAGCTATCGACGAATATCTAACTTCAAGTACACAAATGATAAAAGTTATTCTAAAGCGAAAGTAGTTTGTTTGCAGTCATTTTAATCACAGTATACTTGAATAAAAATATAATCGCATAGTAATAAGATCTTTCCTGACAACGGTTTACAGTGGTTACCCTTTATGAAATCCTGAAATGTAAATAGCGCATTAACTGCTTGTATATGAAAAGCATCAAAGTAACTTTTAATAACAAAGTGCTAGTTAACGTAAATATCGTTTTTTACCAAGAAGCACTTGTAGTTCTAGTCAGTCTTCATAAGTGAATAAGAATACAATGGACATCAATAACGTATCTAATTAAATCCACAAATCGTTTTATCCTCTTTGCATACGTTTGTGAGAAAGCAGAAAGTAAATCTTAAGTTTTAGAGGAATGATCATCTCTTTGTACAAACTACCAACATAAAGAGCTTCTTGAGATGTATTAACTATGTTAGTGACGCTTGTACACCTTGTCTTTCATGCTATGAAAAAATCCTTAAGTAATATAATTCCTACTGAAATGGAGTCGAAATTCACTGAATGCACCGAAGAGCGATTACGCGACGCAATATATGCCACAACTATTCACTAGAACATTTCGATCTTGATTAGCAAACAAACCAAACATAAAAATGTTCAACCGATGTCACAAGACACTTAGGACGTTAGTGTGTAGAAATGAATGCCAACAAACGTTTGTAATATCACTACTGCTATGTAACTGAAGTACCCACATTTTGGCACATTACTGGTGATTCATACTTACTCAAAGATGCAAAAAATAATGTCTACTTTTTATGGTCTCAGAAAATCGTAACTTATACCAAAAGCGTTAAGAACAGTAAATCTGGAAAAATATACATAAAGTGCTTTTACTAAACATAAACATTCCCAGAACTATCTAACTAGTGTAAGTACGCCTGAAAGCTTTCAATTTATATTTACTAGAGAAAAAATTTACCTCTGAAGACTCTAAATTATTTAAAGACTTTGGATAACTTTCCATAAATATACTATTTATAATAATGTTAACTCTACAAAATATACGTTAGCAGACTTATCAAATGATGCAAACTTATAAGAGGTCTCATTGTACCCAACTAAGGCTCACCTTTAGCTTACATGAAATGGTCTACTGGTGAAGCCTCCAAATGTTATGGCTACCGCAGCGTATTTAGACAAACTTGATGACAGATTTAAACGTAGGTGGAAATCTTATAAAACAAAGCTTATAAAGTACTTTTTTCTAATGCCCAACACTTATGAGTCAAAGGAATGGAAACTGTGAAAGAGGTGTGAACGTGAGAAATCGATCCTTCCCTTACCACCTACAATCTAGGTGCTTCCCCACTCTTACAACACTTTTCGAAATAACCCATACTCCCTTTGTTTGATTTGTAAGAAAATATGGAGGACTTTTGCATTTATTTAGACCACTTAATGCACTCCTAATTTCACTCCACATGTAGGATTTCTGGCCGGATGTTTCGTAGCTTGTATCTGTGTCCAATGGTAGAAAATCTTTAGCGCACCATAATTTCAGCTAAGCTTTCTTAAGTTCTTTCTTATTCTGGTTAAGTGGAAGAAATCCCAGAAACCTCGGGTACCTGGAAAAGGTGTAGCATAGAAATAATTATGATATAATCGGTTCACAAATATACCTTTATACCTTAGTCATTTTTCACACTTGTTAAGACACATTCGTTTAAGTGATTCACTAACGTATGGTTTACTTTCTTCTTAATATCTCTTGTAATAAATTCAGGAGTGTGTTTTTTAGTCAAATGTAACAAACGCGTGGGTTTTTATTGTCTTTGTACGGTTTACGAATGATCTCTAGGGTAACCGGATTATATATTTGATCTTCTCTGTAGTCTGTACGATTAATGCAAACGCTGTCTCTAATACTTGTACTTTAGTTGGATACCAAAAACTTGTTTCTTCCCAACCCACAGCTATTCCAAAAACACTAGACTAGTAGGAAGATTGTATTGTGAAAATAAAACTGAGACGAGACTAGCGAACAATGTTTACATAAATGCCTCGATTTTTATATCAATTAACTTACAGTGATTTTTTATCAAATGAAATCATCAACATTTTATAGGCACAATTAATGTCACCAAACTGTACTCAGGAATAGGAGTCATATTGAAATTAAATTATTGTGATGATAGCTTACAATAAAGCTTACAAAAAATCAATACATCTTTCTTTAATTAAATTATCCAATGTATTTTTGGGGATTTTGAATCCCCAACAAGAAGCTACATTACAGAGTCACAGTTCAGTTAATTCAAACAACAACCATTTACAACATCACTAACAAAACCTTATGTAGACCTACAAACATTGACTGGGGTGCTTGAGTATCTTATACAAGATAACTTATTTAACTGGTGTCCGAAAAAATTCAGATGAGAAACGCATTTAAACTACAAGCTTAGAAAGTTCCAATATTAGTTGAGGTGATGAGCATGTAGCCATTTAACATATTCCTCGTGGCTTGAATGTGGTTGGATTCCCACGCAGGGACACATCTGTTCCTTAGGTAAAAATGTGCTCAGACAGTACAATAAAACGCTTCACTTAGTAAAGTCAAATCAACAGAAGTGTAAAAGAATTCTTAATCCCCATATGGGTATGGTAAAGCGAACGTGTCAAGTACGAAATACAAAAAGATTTGAGCACGTGGCGTTCAATAGATCTCTGGTTTAGCAATTAATTCGGCAAATTTATTGAGAATCTGGAACCGCATGAATACGCCAACATTTGCTTTATATGAAGCAAACTAATTTATAGACTTGCAGTATATTTTGCAAGATCGTATCAACTTTTGGCGTGTTAATTGTAGTATATCATTTGCGCGATAGACCTATAATCTTTATTCATTAAATGTGTCTGTATCACTTAATTGTATTAATCTCCGGTTCACTGAAAAGTAGGTAAAGGTTTACTAAGTATACTTTGAGATACACTTCATATACGGGGGCCACTTAAAAAATCAAACAGCAAGAATTTTACTTGTACAGAAGGAAATAAATTAGTGAGAACTAAGTTAAAACTGTATTTTCAAGAGATTAGTACATAGCATTTATACAATAGGCTTTTAGTTTATGGGATTTTTATATGCTAATTGTGCGATTACATGTGAGTTATTAATTATTTTTAAATATTTTTCGTTTCCTCACTATTTCTAATCATTTAGATTTATTAATCATTTTAGAATAAAAATCATGTACACAGTGGAATTTATTACTCAGGAACTCTGTGTTCTGTAATTTGATCTACGTAATCACAAGTATCGAGTCATAACTGATAAAACGAATCAACTATGCTACCCCACATTCTGATTGAGCTTTGGAAAGAGGGGAATAACCATTTGTCAGTTGTCATTAACATAACAGGACACTAAGTAATAAACATCAAACTTATCATTTGAGCCATTCCAGATGAAATGTCATATCAGCCAGAAAAGAAGGACCATATTACAGCCTTAATTTCTATATAAGGATATGTTATTGATCGTGTAATCCACAAGCCTTCGGATAAAAGTCAAACAACGTCAAAATTCGTCACCAGTAAATGTTGCTAACCCTTTTTATTTTCAATTAGCTCTAGAAACGCTGTGAACGACGTTTTCATTAATTCGTTAGTTAGTATTAACTAACGTAATGCATATTTAGTCTGAAGTGCGGGCCGAATTCTAATGAGTACCAACTACCAGAAAATCCAAATATGGAGTTTCACAACGATTATTTTTACAAGGCTAAAACTTCTAAGAGGTATAACTAATTGTTTTCACTAGAAATATTCTCATTTACGCTAATTTTTATTAACTATAAAGTTTACGGCAACCAGTATCGCTATTTATCTTTCTGTCACTGACCCTGTTGTTTCTGTTTATCTCTTGCCACTTTTAGTGTGCTAATTTTTATACTTATAACAAGACTGTTATTGCAACTATATGCATACAAAGTTGAAAAGGAATAGAATTGAATCTTTTGAATGATGAGGTTTTGTTGCTTTGATTATGTCCCTAGGAGAGTAGTTCAGGTGGCGTGTTGGTGAATCACTATTCGGTGAAAACAAACTAGGTTGCTGAAATTAAAAAATTACAAATCAGCTTAAAAGTTTTTTTGTCGATGAAAAAGTAGTTGCAAAGTAAACTAAAACTATTTATTAAAAGCTGCTAAAAATCCAGGAAGACTTAAAAAGAATACAATATTTTCGTATAACTGACAAACTTATTCAGGTTAAAAGTAAGTTTGTTTATTTTGAAATGAAATTATGTTGGACGTAAGAATTCTCCCAAATAGCGACAAACCATGTTATTCTATGAATATTTATAGGGTTTCAGGAACTTCTTTAGACAAATCAAGTAGTTCTCGATGCCTTATGTATGGACTCTGGTTGTTAAGTTGACAAAAATCCTTTGGTAAACAACCACAATCTGAACATACCCTAATCCATTCAAAGGTCAATAACTTCGCCAATTATAATATAAATTTTGGTCCATGAAATGATGTGCACCTGAATAATTGAGATTAAGTTTATCACCGTTCGAATTGAAGTATACTGAAAATATCCCTAACGTTTCGCCCTGCCACAAATCCAAAAACCTAGTTGCTATATTAAAGTAATTAGTACATACCTTTTTTCGATTTTACGTTCCTTCGTATGTTGGAATTTCTTTTTCCGATGGCTGTTTCATGTATTTTAGCAACCTTTCCATCACCCCAAGAGACGACTGCAACGTCAGCATCATTTCCGAGAGTACATTTTTGAAATACTCACATCACTTCACGCCTGAAACTTTACTAGTATTTATTGGAGTAGATGCCAAAATATCTTACATCTCGATTATTCACAATACCAGGCATATTTGTAGCAAAACCAATTTCAAACGAGCAAAAGACTGGTAGTTTTTATGAATTTCTCATGAGTTTCATGATCTTCTCGGCTTCGAAAAGGTATTGTAGGAGACTGCATGAGATCAGATCACATGTTTACTACTAATTTGTAAATGATATGTGTCTTTACTAAATCAGTATTGTCTCTGACTCTATTTGAATTATATGTAGATACCTAATAGAATTGTTGATCCATTGCCACTAGACATAGAAACACGTGAAGCGAAAGCTTTTTCTATTTCATCCACAACCATTTGAAAATAAACTTTGAGTACTACTGAACCATAATGTATGATATTATATTTTAGGTCATCTTCAATTCACAAAAAGGGTGTGTACAGTAAAAACCCAATTTAATTTCGAGACCACAGATGAATATAATTATGAATTCTTAATTTTGAGTAGGTACATATAAACGAACGTAAAATCAAAGTTGTTGGATTCGCGACTACTTTAGGTTTCTGTCAATTACATGTACTATCTGGGAATCAAACTTCATTAACCTTCATTCACAAACACACTAATAGCATGATTTGCGTATAATCAGGAATCCTATAATGAAGACGCGACAAAGATATATTTGAACCAAGAGAAAACAATACAAATCACCAGCTCGCCCGATGTTTCACAATACAATAGTATATTGAGCTAACATCCTAACAAAGAAACGTACAGTACACAAGCTATTATGTCCAGGGACATCCATGGCTTCTACAAAATTACCCAGTCTCAAAATAAACTATGACGTTTAGACAATTGTTTAGGCTCTTCAATAACTGAATTACGATATTCACTTGTTGAGTCGACTCAACTTCAGTCATCAGGTGATTTATCAAACTGTCGATAGACATTTCTAACAGCCAGTAGTCTCAAATTATTAAACTAATAGTCAAACCGATTTCCAAAAGTATGCAGGCTAAAACTCATTAGTGAACCAAGATTGTTTTCACTTCCAGCCTAAATCTTCAATATAGTTATCAGTTCGATAATAACTCTTAATTGATTAGTTTTATTAAAAAATATTAGCAAGAATTTAGCAATTTAATTTAGCGAAATATGAATGCGATTCCATTATGAATTTCAAGTCAATAATAGATAATATTATTATTTAAAAAACGAAATATTTGAAATAATGATAATAATGAATTGAGTAAGTACCAACTTTCACAGACAAGATACTAAAATGAGACACAACAACATACTACAAAATCAATATAACGAAGTTCAGTACGATGTATTAATACATCACTGTGCGACCTTAGCATATAAGGTAATAATTTGATTAGAATGTCCATATAGTTACTGCATAGAGCGTTCTTTGTAAACAACTAAAATGTGTCATTTATTTTCTGATTTCAGGTTTTATAGAGAAAACGACGTTGATTGTAGAAATCGTAACCACGCCCAAAATATGAATGATAGTTATTTCATAAGAATCGATCTACATGCCGATTTCAGTAAAAATTGCCCTCTTCATACAAGCACAAATCGATTTATGACTAGTCGGTATTCATTAGTGATAATCCTGATAAAATTCCTTTATAATCCAATGTGAAATATCATATATATGTTTCCCAATATAAATTTTAACAAAGAATGATAAAATTTACAGAATACCATGAATTTATTATATTTCAAGCATTATCAACAACTGTATACAAGCAAATAAAGTTAAAATAATGAAGGGATGATTTACCAGTTAGATTAGAGAAAATATAAAAAGATCAAACTCAGATGTAAACTAAGAATTTTCGAAGTATTTTCAACAAATTTTTCACAACTATAATACGTAACATGGCGGAATATTAATAATCAGTAATGACATATGAAGAAAAGTTGGATTAAAATTATGATCCTATAAAAAAAAATAATAACTCAATGTTGCTATTGTCGATAAGCCAGATTATTTTTAATCACTTGCCATTTTTGAACAAAGGTGTCAGGTTTTAACCAACCAATCTACTACGAACTTTAATTTAACTGAGTTAGAATGGTTATAAATGATTTTGAATATGTTATTTATGTTTCCAAAATGGGACACGTGACTGAACAATTTTCTCCTAGCAAGTTAGGATCCGCATACACGCTTTATGAAACGAGCAAATTCCTGCCTCATTATCTTTTCAATTTACATGCAATTTTACACTAAACGTATAATTGTAAATGAAATGTAATAGGCTCTTCTCTACTTTGATTTATGTTATTGAGCTTCGTGTTGTGTTTACTGGCATTGGTTCAGGTGCCAGAAAAGTGTCACTTTTACTTTCAATCTTAGTTCGGCCGTTTCTATTATTTCAATAGCAAATCATCTGTTTATTATTTTGAATTTGAACAATGCAAGAACAACAGGATTCGCAGAATAGAATAAATTCATTATATTTAGTGACTACTCAACTGTGAGCGAACTGAATTTACAATTATTATTATTATTATTATTATTATTATTATTATTATTATTATTATTATTATTATTATTATTATTATTATTATTATTAGAAATAACATTTTACTTATTTTAATCAATATTGTTGTTAAAAATGGAGACAGAAATCATATCAAATTAGTAAAATAATGCAGTTTATTTGTATGTAGTTTAATGAAGAGAGTGTGATATAACAGTTAATAATAAAGAATAATAATAATAAATGGATGATTAATCGACATAAAATAATTATCAAGATGATATTTTGAGTGACGTTATGAACAACTGTCGATGAAATGAAAACAAACAGTTATGTAATCTGAACGCATTTCATAAAATTATTATCTTCTACCATGACAAAGAGATTAACCAAGCTGCCTTTCTGTATACACATCTCGGGACAAAATCGTTTAGTGTCAGTGGACACCGCGAAGCGAAGTAGGAGTTTCTATTTATTAATTATTTTAAAAGATTTGAAAACATCTACTACATGTTCACTATCGATTAAATGTTTGGTTATTGCACTCATGTAAATTTTCATTCCTTTCAGACAAATTTTGTGGAATATGTTCAAAAAGTCTGGTAGAAGCCCTTCTTTCGGTCCTTCCTATGTACTTGCTCCCACACATACATGTTGATTGACAAATACATTTAGAGGTGACCTTAGAGGAGTATTGATCTATTCTCATTGAGTTTAAAGTACTTTGGTTTGATATACTAAAAATAATTGAGATGTAGGGGAGCTCCTTTTAAGTGCAGCTTTAATTCTTTTATCACTTCTAACTGAAATATCATTTACTTTGAAGGAAAGACAGAAAAAATCGGCTTTCTCTTCACTGTATCATATTTGGGAACATTTATGAACTTCTCATTTTTTATGATGAATTTCTTAGGGCAGCCATTTTTAATAAGACATTTCAAAGACAAATTCAATTGAATATGTGGTCGGATGTACCTACAGTAGAGGTGACTTGAATTTCAAATGGTGTTTGGTTAATATAGAGTCGTGACAAAAACAATTAGTAAAATATAACAGAAAGATATGAAGGATACCTTGAGCTTTACGTTAACGCTTTACACAATAAAATTTTTGATAAAATTCCATCTTGGTGTCTTATTGATTTTCTAGACTGGAACGAGTGAAAACTGGTCAGAGGACCCATTTACCTCAAAAAAAGTCCCTACGCTCAAAGATTCTTGTAATAATCTCTGATATCTAGTTCAGTTGAATTTATGGAGTCATATGACTCTGTATACTTTTATTCCCGATGTTACTGTGTTGTAATTCATATATTCTCGCCTGCGTATGCCTGCTTGCTCGTTTACTTTGTAACATTGTTTTGGTAAAGGATGTTAGTTTAACCCTCTCATTCCTTACTTATCAATGCTTGTTCAGTTCTCACCCCTCTGTAATTATCTATATTTAGGACATTGCAATTCCCACATACAAATATATATTCCTGGTTAGATTCCCTATAGCCTGTATTACTGACTCGCGTGATTGCTGGTTTCTGGATTGATGACTACCAACTGCTTGTGATTCCTGTTACTGATTATCAAAATACAATACTACTACTCCTGAGTCCTCACTGTGTTACTACGTGACTGCAATTCGTAATTCTTAGTGCTAATAAGAACATCATAATTTTGTTATGTTGGACAGCTCAGAAAGAATAACTAACTTTCAGAATTATGTTTTACAAGACTTTCAGTTGTTTTAGTTGTGTCTAAAGCAAGCATTTTAATTTCTATCAGTAATATGTTCTTCATGCCCTATCATGTCGCTTTGTAAATTAATTACTACTATATTTATTTCACATTTATGAACCACGGTTAATCTATCGTGTGTACATTACCTCAATTCACTACCAGTGTCTCGCTCATTTTGCATTAATGTGAATTCCCAAATTGACTGGCTGTGTAGTCTAGTTTGTGTATATATAGCGTGATGCTTGAAACATAATATGATTTGTTTGGTTGATTTATTAGTTTATGTGTTTTTTATTGCTGGCTTGGGACTTAGTGGGCATCTGGCAGACCTACAGGGACTAAATAGGCACTTTCGGCGTTTGTTGTTGTAACCTCGTGCGCACAAGTTCACATCAACGATTTGATTATACTCATCGCCATAAAAGCTTCTGTTAACATCATAAAAGATTTACTTCAGGTACGTAAAAGTAATGCTAGTTGTAATAAACTGATTAGATAAACTTGCACAAGCACCTAAATAACAATATATTTAAAAAAAATAGTGTGAAATATACGGGTTTCCAGCAAATAAAACAAAATAGCTTCCTCTCCATATATTTTGGAGATTACCACATTATGTTAATTCGTTACTAAGCTGTAAGCAGGTTCACATCGTCTTGCTCATACTGGTGTGATATTACAGTGTGATCTATAGCACAAGTGACTTCACTTCGTTTGTTGTAAAAAGGTAGGAAACAACCATCAAGATGTCCAGGTCTGAGATGACGCAGGTTTTAATCTCATAAGAAGTATCGGTTGTCTGGGAGGTTAAGAGCCATCCTGATGACAAGTAACAACTAATGAGAAACCTTACCTCCAAGTTATCTATAGATTCTAGTGACTGTAGTACTCACTGATGGCCCCATATCAGATCAATCCCGGGACCGTCGGATTCAGTAACTAGAGTGAAGTATTCAGGTCATTAAATAAAAAGTAGTTTTTGGTGTAGATGAACAATTCAGAAGTGAGAAAGATATCCCTAGCGTTAGTAATCGACGTGGAGAATGGTGATCACTGGATTTTTATTAGTTTTAAAGTAAGCCCGTTCATTTCAAGAAATGGTGGTTGTGGATAATGCTTTATATGAGGAAGTCAATGTGTACTAATTAGGGGTTCGCAACGTGACTAAAACAACTACCAAGTGTATCTTGAATCGACAGGATTCCGCAGTCTGTAATAAAAAGAAGCTGACTTTTAGTTGAGCTATCTTCATAGACTTCTGATAATTAGCCATCTTCGATGTTTCCAATTTAACGCAACCCCGAAAGTGATCATAAATTCGATTCCATCGCCTTGAAAATTCTTCACACCATATATTTTAATCAGAGCTCTGAATTACTTTTCAAAACAGAAACAGCTTTCTTTAGGTATGCCAAGCATTGACAATATTTAACCATTTACAACTAATATGTCACTCGCTTAAAAAATATAGACAAACAATTGATTGTGTTAAGTTTGTATTAAGTTACTAGGCTAGTTACAATAACTATTTTATTTCATTGGACAATGTATTCTAGTTAATAAAACCAAATCAAGTCATTCACATCATTTGTTCATTTTAGAATAAATCAATTTCAATGTTAGAATGTATTTATCCACAGAAGGCTTACTGTTCATCTGTTCTTTTACATGCAATATTTTGCACCTTTCAAGTGACTTTTTAGCAATAGAACTAATCCCTTTAGAACTATATGATGATGGAATTTTTCGTGCAATATGTAGAAATATTTGAACCCTTATATGCGTTTGGTGTATTCAGTTAAAAAGCTTCTGTAGTAAACTTAAATGACCACTATATCAGTGGAATGTGGATTCATTAGTTCAATCTTTTGAACGAAACACACTGGATACTCCTTCATATTCATGCAAGACGTAACTAATCACAAAAATAAAACTATTTTCAAACTTATTAAGGGATTACTTTTTCATTCACCAAATCGACTATTGCAGTTTATATTTTGAATAAAAATATATTAATCATTCACTAGAAACGGTAACATCCCACCAACAATTGAGTAGTTGTAGATGATCAGTGGAGTACGTTAGAATAACTTTCGGACTTGTCAAAATTTACACACAACATAATAAACTTACGATCCTAATAAATTATATTAAATTCACTAACTTGTCACCTGGGTGTAACTAATATTTTATTGTATTTTCCGATGCCGAATTCTATAGATTGTAGCAGTCACTAATACCCACCGAGAATACTAACGAGCTTTATTAGTTGTGCATCTATTATTCTAGTTTGGATGCTGTAACATGATTGAACATAGAAATTGATATAACTTTACTTCCCCGCTTGTTTTGATTTTGTGCTTGTCGGACGTTCGTTCTAAACATATTTCTCCTATATTCATCGTTACTGACTTTTAATGTATACTCTCAACCTACGAATTGTGGATATATACGGGTAAATACAACATATGGTGATTTATAGCTAGTTTGGAATTATATTGTTACGAAACAGAGTTAGGTCGTAATTCACTAAAAACAAACAATAACTATTCATATTCAGAACGGCTATTCAAACAAGTAGTCCAAAATAAATCATATATTTTTTATCAGTAACCATAAAATTAACTGTAGTTGGTCGACTTCATTAAAAGATTAATAAGTTCTTCAAATCTTTTTAAGTGGACTAACTTTCGTGAAACTTTATAATTATCGTCTAAAAATAAATCCTACACTTATGCAAAGCTATAAATATGTAAATGTAGATCAACAGCCAAAATCATATTTGTCTAGTCTATGGTGCTGATCGAATTCAGTCGGTGGAGTTGACTAAACAAAAAGCGTGAATCGCCTGATTCTAAAGTATCACAAAGCATCAGAATTCATTCTGTTCAGCAAAACACTATTATTAGCTGGCTTACACCGGTCTTCTTATACAAAATCCAATAACCACTAAACTTGAATTGATAATGAGTCCCTGTTAGCATTTTTCAAGTCACTAAACAGGTTTTAAACACGTACAAATAAATGTTCAACTTTAAATACTAGGAAATAATGATCGTAAGTGCAGTTTCAATCGTAACTAAAAAATAAACTAGTGGTTTGATTATTTTTGTTAAATACTTTTTATTTAGGAAACACTTTTCTTCTAGTAAACAGAACACAATCATTCGGTTGAAGTGTGATATCTAGTCAACTGAATTTTGTAAGTAAAATAGCTTTTGACAATTACAATCATCTAATTATTCGCTTAGCACTCATTCCAGTTGTCATCACATGGCTATATTATTCTTATTAATCTTAGTAATCTGAATTGATGATATTTATTAGAACTCAATAAGTCACTAGTAAATTAACGAAGTGGAGACGCTAGTAACGAAATAATTTAATTGGATTGAATTAACTAGTAGTGTGGTCGATACTACTACTACTCATTAGGATGTCCATAGGTAGTAGGGAGCGGGAAGTCGCGTGAAAGTGGAAACAGTAGACAGCATATTATATCAGTTGCGAGGTGACAAAGGGGGGAAAGCCTGATCACAAGACATAGGAGAAATGAAAACAACCAAGGGAAGCAAGATTACAACCAAAATTGATCGAGGAACGCAAAGGATAGGCAAATAGATAATGAAAAGTAACGTATATATTACATTTTTAGTTATTATCCAGACAATGATAAGCAGTCTAGGGATATATTGTAGTGAATTAACAACTAATATAAACAACTACATGAACTCGGAATAAAAATATACCAGAACAACTAAAGATTGTAGTAGGAGCATGATGCTCTAACTTGTATTTGAAGCACAATGAAATAATGCGGTTATTGTAGCATAACCCTGGATCAGTGTAGTAATAAACCTGAGTGAATGAGTTCAATAATTTCACGAAGTGTCTCCAAATGTGTTCATGCTTTCTTTAACATCCACCATAATTGTAGTCCATGGGATTAATGCAGTAAGAGAGGCAGACACTCACTTCCATACGTAGGTAATGTGCATCAACGAAAGTGTATAATATATCATACTAAGGGGTACTGAACAGCCAAAAGAAATAACATGGTGTACACGATGCCTAGGATCTACACTCAGCTCACATGGTTCGAAACTTGTATAAACATTTCCAATGAAGTTATTCGTGTACATTGTATCCGACTGTCGAGTTAAGTGAACAATAACCCAATGATTTCTGTTGTGTACTAAGAAGCGAACTGTATACACAAATAATTCAAAATCGATTGCAGAATAGTCATTTATGTAAAGCAGGTACAAAGAATTGAATGACCAACTCAATTTATTTTTGTATTTGAGAAACTTATTGACTTCACTAGTGAAATAAAGTTAGAATAATTAATGTGATGCTTTTTTATAAATTTTCTGTTACCTGATCAAATAACTTCACGAACGGAAAAAGTTTGATTAAATTGCTTAACTTAGTCAACATTTGGGAGTACAATACTTTTATGCTCCTGAGAGATATACTGACCAAATATTCATTCAATGTGGATTTGCTGAATTCGCTAAGACGATTTATCAAACATTCATGATGAAATATAGCATAAAAAGGATTTTAAATTTACATTCAGTTACAAAGAAGTGTGAACTTAAAAGTTATCAATAAATAAGTATATCTAGAAGCTACATAGCAAGATTTTACCCTCAACGATTTCTCAAAGGTAACACGATAAATTACCCATGCAAAACATAATTTATTTGGATCTGATGTTCAGTAATTACAAGCAATTAGCGAAAAACTCGAGATATAACTTTCGAACTATTTGACTCTCGTTAGTAGGATGCACTCGTAATCGTGAGATAAACGCCACCTATAGGATTTGAACACATGTTACAAAGCTCCACAGCTGGAGACGGTGCTGCCGAGCTATTCAGGCCGAAACCGATTCTTTTAAGGTTACATTATAGTTGACTGGTCACTAACTAGTAATAAGTGATACGTTCGCCTAATCATTTAGTGTCGATTGATCGTATTGATCGTATTTCGGTGATAACGCACAAAAATGTAAACCTCAGTGGTGCGGGTTAAAGTCCCACAAGAAGTATCAGTACTGCTAAGATTGCAAGTAGGCTAAGCTGACAAATGTCAACTAGCACGAAACCTAAACCTATAGCTTGATACCAATTACATTCAACCGCCTAATACCAAAATATAGTCCACAGGATGTTGAACCACCCAAACAAATAACTACATCCAAAATTTATCGATAAGCATTAAATGATTGCACGAATTTGTTTCCGGTTAATAATTAGTGACCAATCGGTGTATATACTTGGATCGCTACATAGTAAAGTCAAATTACAAATGTCAGCGTACAATTATAACAAAACTTTACATGTTGAAAAAGTCGTATAGTAAATTTTTTGCCATTTAAGAAACAGATAAAAGCTAATTAAGCTAATTAATTATGTAATGAAAGTTTCAGTGAAAAACTAATTGACAAGTATTTCTTAGCTCATCTTGTAATTTTAATGTTGAGATAGGAATTAAGTCCCGACCATTAGGCTTCATTCTGTCACATCATACGTATTATGCTAAGAAATCCCTCACAAAGAATAAAGAATCATATTTTAATATGATGGTAACTAGTAGTTAGTCAAAAGTATTTTGGGTCGTTAATAAAAACTAAAAATGATTGTTTTGATGAACAGGTCAATAGAGCATCGCATTATTTTATTTCAAACAGTTGCATCAGATGGATGAATAGTAATTGTCAGAAATCAAAAAAGTAACATTATCGTATATAATAAAATATTTGACTAGTATAACAACTGTAAAGAAAAATTATATAAGCTCACAGAATAATTAGAGGCAAAAATTAGATATGTTGACACATAAAAGTAGAATAGTCAAAATATAGGCGGGAAAAAGCGCAGTTCATACATATATCGATGATGTTAGTGGAAATTCTTTCGATGTTTTTAAAATTACCCAATCCTAAATGTAGGAACGACTATTAATATTTACGAAATAGGAGTCTTCAAATCATGTACCATTTAAATAATTGAGTTAACTCAATGTTGTATGAACCAGAGATTAAGAAAAACAGTAATAATAATAGCTTTTTCTAAACAATTATCAAAATATCTCAATTTTAGGATGCCATTTAATAGGTAACGGGGATTTAGTAATGAACAGAAATTTACATGGGACTATAAAATCCAACCTGATGATTACAAGCTGGACAAAAGTGTCTAGCACTTTTTGTAGAATCCAGGCAGAATGGAATTAAGCAGCAACCCCAGAACAACCTGGAATAGAAAAAAATGTTAGTAGTGTCCTATCATGACATGGTGTTCTTTGTTAACAAGTATTAAAGTTAGATCAAATCATTTTTATTGACAGTATGTTGTAGAGAAAAAGTAATCAGGAAGTAGCCCTTATCATAAAATAAAAGGATCTAGTGGTCCTATCCAAATTATATGACATTGAGAAATATGTTTCATTCAGTCCAGTAAATGACGAGATTCAAACTGATAATGTATATGTGATAACATATGAGCAATGATAAATAGAGGTAGTTAGTATAAGAAATAAGGATATTGACGATAAATAATAGCCACCAGCTTCACAAGCTTTGGACAGAAACTGGTTGGTTAGGAATTAATGATTAACATGAGTAGGTCATTTATAAGCCTTAAAATAAATAACTCACATGAACAGTTTGACAAAAGTTTTCGTTGTCGTTCTATCCTTCGATTTTATTAGCAATAGAGTGTTTACATTGACTTCCTATTTGTTAAGGAAGATGGGCTTTTGGGATTATTAAGGAAAAAAGAGCAGCATGATCCTTAAATCTTTAAAGATTTAGGTTCACATACAACCATCTAAATGAGTGATGTTTTAGTGGTGCTGTAGATGCCGGGCAAATTAGAGTCAAACTGAGTTTGGTCTGTGAGTTTTAGTAAATGAGAAACATGGAAATTAACCTAGATGATAGTTCTCCAAATCCTGGTGATCAGTTGTTTGGTTGGAGCACAGAAGCAGTTATTTGCCTTGAACTACGCTGCGAAACAGACAAATGGGTTTTTGAGTCCAACCGTACTCTTTGGCTTGTAAATGATATTTAACTAAATTATTAACGTTATTTAGTTATCTCCAACTGAAATTAAAGCCTATGGTGTATATCTGGTTGGTGAAAATCACGAAAAGATATTATCTATGATATCTTCGGTTAAGAACGTTTACTATATTTATTACAATGCAACATCAATCAAAACATCTTCAATTACTGAGGGATGTGATAATTTTACTTGAAACCTGCTGACGAGCCACACATAAATTGATATTGTAATGAAGAAATAAGAGGCAAGACAGTAAACATATAAATAAGAATAGCATTTAATCAGACACCGTAATATTAAAAAAATAGAGACATGAAAGACTTATTAGCTAATGATTCATTGCACTTTTATGAATACAGTAAACAGCTATAATAAGATCCCCACTGGTTTATATTAGTGGTTATATCAATTAACACGACGAAGTGCAGCATCTCTATAACCCTCCATCAAAAAATTTTGATGAACCAATAGATACTGGTTCAATACAGCTATTTACCATATTCTAGACTCGGTTCGAAGAACAAGATAGCGAAAAGATTATTATCAATGACCTGGGGGAAGTATTAGAAAATTTCTGCAATGCTAATATGACGCAACCACCAACAGTCTACGACTTCATGAATGTATTCAATGTATTAGCCATGCTACCCCTAACATTTCAATCTTTTCTTATGCAATACAGCGTAGTGTTGGCGTAAATAATGACTAGACATGTATAATCCACTTCAGTTAATGAAATTTTATGGCCTCATTATCGGAGCAGCCATTTCTACCTAGTACCGTACGCCTAACCACAGCATTGTTTACTTGCTGTCTTTATTAAGCATGAATAATGAAGTCAATCAGTTACAACGTAGAACTTGGTACGTGTGTATATCAGTTCAAGTTGCCATGCCCCAGTTAGCGAATAGTGATTAAATTGTCGGATCAAATCCCAGAATAGTGGAGGTAGAAACAGAGTTAGTATAAATGGAGAGGATTAGAGAAGGGAGACGAAATTTAAGGAAATATAATTCAGTAAACAGAAAATTTGACGAATTAGGAAGCTTAGGATTTGTAGGAAGGTAAGGAATGGATGCACCCGCTCCATTGCCAACGATTTTGAACCATTTCACCCAAATTCACTAATCATTTGTTACGATCATCAAGCGGATCCCAACCAGGTAGTCTGAACCTATTAACATGGCTCAGTCCAAATGTCAGTGACTTCATGGATTGGTGCCATGTTTTCGTTTGACCGCCCTCCCCACCTTTCTTCCAGCCTACACCTACACTAAACAGCATTGCTCGTCGAGGTAGGTGGTGGTTGGGCATATGTAACACATGTCCTAATTACCTCAGCTGATGAAAATTTATTACTTCACTAATAGATTTATCGTATTTACCTAGTACTCTATTCCTAACCCAAGTATTGTTTAATCGGTGGTCCCAGCAAACACGAGCAATGCTTCGAAGACATGTATGATCGAATACTAGAAGCCTACGCATATCATCTATCCTTATTAGCCACGTTTAATATCCATTAAGTAAAACGAGTCAAAATTTAGAGCAACAGCAAATGCGTCCTTTGGTCAATAAACGGATATCTCGCCTACAACACAATTGACGAAAAGTCATGTCGATGATAAAACTAAATAAAAATGGGGAAAGCTGACAACTTTGGCGAACACCACTTGAATTAATTACTTCTGACGACAGTCCGCCATAAGCTCTGACTTAAAACGTAGTGTTCGAGTAGAGAGCCTATATAAGGTTAATATACTTTGCTTGTACGCCTTTCAATAATAGACATTGCTACATAACCTCACGATCGATAGAGTCAAACGCCGCCTTAAATTTAGGAATACAACTAATGTTGGACGTTTAATAGTGCATCTACGTTCCAGAACCCGTTGAAGTGTGGATATTTGGTATATACAACCACGTCCGGGTCTGAAAGCACCTTGGTTTTCTCGAGTTCGCTATTCACGAGCTTTAGTTAGACGTCGAAGTATTATTGAGACCAATATTTTAGACACTATATTCGTTATACTGATTTCTCGGTAACTGTAACAAAATAACTGTCCATTCTCATAGACAGGGATGATTAGTGTTCGAGACCAATCAGATGGGATTACGTCCAGTTCATATATTCTAGCCAGGATCTCAGTTAATCTCGCTGCTACAGCTGGACCAGCAACCTTAAATATTTCAGGGGCTAATCCATCAGATCCTGCTGCTCTTCCTTGCTTTAGATTCCCTGTAGTTTTCTCAACCTCACTAAGATTTAGGGGACAAACATTAATTTGCATTCAAATTTCTCGGGAATGGTGGGGAACAGGGATGACGCCGAGGGTCAGTTGAACTGTTCCTTAAAGTGTTCTGCCTATCGGTTCAATCTTCTGGATTGACAGTGAATAATGCTCCCACCTTTTTCCGAGATAAATTCACTTACATCCAGATTTCTGATACCCGTTTCCTTGGTAAGTCTGAACAGTTGCTTACTGATACCGATTACCGATGCTTTTTCCATCTCTTTAGCTTTCGCCACCAACCACTGCTCACGATCATTATGCAAGCATTTAACCAGCTCGTGTTTAAATTGTCTTCGCTCCTCACCGTGTTCATAGCCGAACGAGATGTGTTGTCGAGCATCTATCAGTTCAGTAGATGCAGTTGAAATCCACTGAGTTTTCTTAATCTTTTGGTTTAGTTTATTAGTAGATATTACTGCTGTTTCAACAGCTTTATGGATATCATTCCAAGCTAACTCGAGATGAGTACAGTTTACGCAGTTGACTAATTGGTTTTCTAGTTGTTCCTCAAATGTATTCTTAACTTTTTCATTATTAAGTTGAACTCTAAAGGGGAATCCTTGTTGGGGATTTTTTACGTCCAATGAGACGCAGACTAATACGCGCTCGCACAAAGGCATGATCTGAGTTTAAACATGTGCTCCAGAACGAGCGGCAGTTTTCTATCAAGCCTCTCCAACGATAACTGATGGCAATGTCGTCTATTTGAGTCCAGCGTTGAGTTAATTGTGGAGGTCGCCATGTCAACTGATGTCTTTCCTTATGTTTGAAGTTTGTGCTTGCGAAAAAAAAGACGGTTATCTAAACATAGTTGTGACAGACGGTCTTTATTATCTGTTCATTGAGCCGCGACACCATAGGATTCACCTTGGTGCCCTTCGGTTTAGTTTAGTCCACCTACTTAGGCATTAAAATCACCAGCCACCATTACTACATCAGTGAGCTTAGCTTTTCGAAGAAGGTCAGGAAGCTTTCTGTTAAATTCATCTTTCACTTCGTCCGAGCTGCAATCAGTGGGAGTGTAGACCGAGACAACAAAGGGGCAACGGAGTGTATTCCTATCTTTCCAAGTTCTTACTGTCCCGTTTACACGGACAGCGCACAAGCGGCTATTGAAATCCGGTCAAGTAGAGCCTGTTCAGCTTTTGAGCTTAGTGCTAAACCTACAACAGCAAGGCCTCGAGTAGTGGCGGTTGGGTCTCCGGAAACACAAAGGGTAAATCGGACCGGTTCTTTATCTTGACATGGTGAAGTCAAGCGAATGATTGTACTTAAATCCTGTATACGCGTTTCAAAGACGAAGAAACATTGATGGAGCGGGATTCTAGAGTCATAGCTAAGGAGGCTTGTTGTCCTATTTGGTATAAGGTTCAAATGTTAAAAGCTCCGATATATAGTTTAGTGCGAAGTTTTATGCGACCAGGAATAACATTTTGTGAACTTGAACCATTAGCATCAGAGGCGTGAGGTGATGAAGTTATGAGAGAAGGGTTAGTCGTAGGGACACGAGAGTTATTAAGAGTTGAGGGTGGGATATGACCTCGAACAAGATGATCTCGTGTGCTATTAGAGGTGTGAGGGCGATTTTCCCTTCCTGGCTGTCTCCATCGTAGGATTATGAGTCGAAGATGTCTATTTATTGAATACCACCTATCAACTTATAAAGTAAATGTTATCGTTTCAGATTCTACACTACATCACAAAATTTTTCAATACTATATTAGACGAACTGAAAAATATTTAGATTTAATCACCGCTTGTTTAAAATAAAAACATAAGCCATTATGTCTACCAGTTAATTACTTAAGCTGAAAACTCGATTATTATAACTGCATCGTTGTGAAATCAATGCTCATCGATGTGAAGATGGTAAATAAGTTTCTTACAGTTAACGAGCATTTCAATAAATACATATTTGACATTTGGGATGACCGAGTATTCTACATGGTCTTACATAAATGTTCGATTATTTAGAAAGGACCTGTATCCAAAATGGATGGGAAAATTTCCGGGGATTAGTAAACTAACTTACAGAAGTGAAAATGTTATTTTTCGGTCTATTTCGTTTAGAGAAAATAGAAAGGTGAACTTACCCAAAGAAACACATGATTCCACATAGTAACCAAGGTAAACATCCAGATTCTAACCTAACTCTTGTCATGCCACAGTATCCACAGTGGGGACAGACCAAACTTACGGGAGATCGACGGTATGCAACTGCGACTACTGTTGGCTGATGAACAATAACTGTGGCTGAGGTGAATAAAAAGGTCACAAATAGGTTACTGTATGGTATGAAAAAAAACGGAATCAATTGTAGTATTCAATTATGCTGCTCTTGTTTTTAGAGTGGATTTCATGTAAAACATAATTTTATTATTTATCGAAACTACCTACAATAGTTTATTTAATTTGTCACTATTTTTATTTGTATGTTTTACTGAATATAATTTAGTACCAACTACGAATACATTGTTGATTTACACCTTAGGTAAGTGATTCAGTTGGGCTCCATGAATAAAACATAAAATACATTATCTTCAAATTAATTAGTTACTAAGCGAATAGACAACATTTATATTTGAATTCCTTTACAATAAATAGATGAAGAAAATAAACAGAGAAATCAGGTTCATTTCATCAACAAATCAATAAATAGTGAGAAAGGATAATAGTCAGAGTGATAATAATTAAAAAAGAACAAATAGTAAGACAAAGTCTACTACGCAGTGTATGTTTAGTGACCAAAAGGACAAGACGAAGTAGTGAATCTTCATCAGCTGAGGTGGTTAGGACATGTGTTACGTATGCCTGACCACCGTCTACCTTGACGAGCAATGTTGTCTATTGTGGGAGTAGGCTGGAATGAAGCTAGAGGCGGTCAAACGAAAACGTGGCCCTGTTGGCACGAAACGAGCCTGATTAAAGCATGCTCAAAACATGCTCACGAAGCTGTGCTGTGATTGGTCCATTCTTAGGCAACTAGAGCCAACGATCAATCGGGAAGTTTCTAGAATACTCGATACTATTGTTTATATAAACCCTAGTGTAAATCATTTTGCTTCACTTTGCATTTTGCCTCCTGCCGTTATTTTCTCAATATATCTTGCTACCTGTTCTACTCTTGTTCTGATTTGGGATCCAGTCGCGGTCGTTATCGAATCATAGGATACTAAGCGGCGTAGGACAATATATAACAGTGGCGACGGGGAAAAAGGAAAAAAACATTCAAAATGCCGATATCAGATGACCAGCTCAATCGAATACTACAACAACAGCAAGCACAACTTGAAGCACAAATGCGGCTGTTAGAAACACTGACACAACAGCTGAACATCCACTGCTCGAGTTCATATGCTGTTTCAAGCACTTCTTGTGATGCAGTCGCCAGCAGCATACCAGAATTGTATTATGACCCCGAAAATGGAAATACCTTCCTCATGTGGTTCAAGCGTTGGGAAGATACATTTAGAATAGCAAGGAGATTGATAATTCTAACATAAACCCGCCCTATAGTATTTCTGATAGAAAATAAACTATATGTATCTTTAGGGTTGGAATACAGCAATGTAATTAGTTAGTTCTCGACTAAATAGTGGTTATGGATAAGAGTTTACTACATACATTTATGTGATTGTTCACTTACGTAATACCTACTGAAATCACAGTCAGGTGAAAAGATGTGTTGACGGTTGCACCTCAACAAAAGTGTTTTTTTAAAGCATCGAAATCAATATATTGTGATTTTATATAAATGAATTCTCTTTAAAACTTAAATCATCTAGTAATCAATATAATTGACAATATTAGACAGTATTTATATATGAAGAACGTAAAATATGGAACAAATGAAAATCAGTACTAGTTTATGTATCACAAAAACAGCTAAAAGGGACACTAGCAATATGATGAACGATGGAGAGTACAAAATTACACTGGATAGAACTGAAAAATAAGCACGAGATAAGTAGGACTGTAAAATGTAAAGCATGCAATAATAACATCAAGATTTCAAAAGAGATAGAAAATGAATGCCACTATATCGCGGTGACCGGTTTCGGATCATCTAAAACGCTTCCCAATACAGACCTTACATAGACTAACCTGAAAGTCTAAACTTGCCGCCAGTGATTTCATAGATTAATATCACATCATGATTTGCTCATTCCTACTGTAACACATACAGTTAAAAACTATCTCTTCAGACCCAAAAGAGAGACTGTGTTCGCATAGAAGGCTATGTCGACATTAGAGCGTAACAACAGTGTTCAAAGGACAGCCACCTAGAGTCGATCAACTTTCCTGTGAATAGCTTTTCTTATTAGCAATGTAATCCTTAGACCTTACTACTGACACCTGAAATATGAGACAAGGAAGAGTGTGCTGATTTGAAGGGCATGCTAACTATTTGTGAGAAACAGCTTACAAATGCTGCAGCACCACAGTACAGTTGCTAATAGGAACTCATCCATGTAGTACATAGTCTTGAAGCTCTTTATTTGACTTAGTCGGTATTGTGTGACTTCGATAGACAAGTATTTCAGCCAATATAAATCCACTGAGTCATCACAAGACAAGCACTAACTTGGAATCCTCAAGGCCAAAGGAAAAGAGAAAGACCCAAGAACACATTGTGTCGGGAATAGGAGACAGACATGAAGAGAATGAACACCACTTAAGGAGAGCTGGAAAGGAAAGTCCAAAGTTGGTTGGAAAAGGCTAATCGGCGGCCTATGCTCCACATGGGGTAACATGCATTGATTAATTGAGTCGTCATGATAAGCAAGAATAACTACGGTGTCAACAGAGAAACAACCTATAAGAGACACTTATTAAGGTTCTTACTTATCAAAAACTTAGTCGTTCACAAAATGTTAATAAACAAGATATTAATTAAGTTCATCAACATATAGAGTGTTAATAGGAGAGAATATACGAGGTATTACAAAACCAATAATACTTACTTGGAGGTGGATTGTACGTAGGGGGAGTGGGATATTGATAACCTGATCCGACGAAACCAATAACTGGTTGATTACTTTGCGGATACAAAGAAGAAGAGTATGGAGTCTGAGTTGGATAAGGCGCGGATGGAGGGGAATAGGGAGGTGGAGCTGAAGGGCAACAACATTAAGCACCAATGAAAATGTAACTGGGATAGAAAAATGTAAAAATTTTCGTTTTGCTTAATTATTAGAAAACAAATATTTTCAGCATAAACGAGTTCTATATTGTGTTTTTATCACTAAGTAGTTGTCTGTACATGTGATTCTTAATTGTTTTAGAATGTATGTATGATCAACATAGAACCTAGTACGTGTGCATCGGTTCAAGTTGCCATACCTGTATGGTACCACAAGATTAACACCACATAAGTACAAGTTACTTTAATATTAATATTAATATATCAATATGTTAATAATAATAATAATAATAATAATAATAATAATAATAATAATAATAATAATAATAATAATAATAATAAGCTACCAACACGACTCAAACCAGCAGTCAGTGACTTCATGGACTGATGCGATGTTTTGATTTGGTCGCCCTTAACTCTTCCATCCTCCTGCACACATATCAGCCAACATCGTGCATCAAGGCAAACGGTGGTTGGGCAAATGCAACACATGTCACAACCACCTCAGTCGATGATGATTTACAACTGATTTACAGCCTTTGCCTAATACCCGTCGTCTGACCTGGTTATTACTTACTCGATGATCCCAGCTAACATGAGCGATGCTTGGAAGACATCGATAATAAAACATTAATAACCGAGTGTCGTCTACCCTTAATGGCCACGTTTTAGTCATACAGCGGGAACGACAATCTGGATATTTAAAAGCCTGAGTCGTTTTAACTTCACTCAGTTTGGTAAACTGCCAACATCCTGTTTATCATATTGAAATATACAAAGAGACTGATAAGGATGTAATTTATGTTGATACGACGTTCAGAAGTGAAAATCAATGGGCCCAATTTTTTATGCGCATCCCATGTTCAGTAAAATCATCGAAAAAAAAACTATACTTAAGCCCGAACTCGTACTCAAAGAGTGGTTACATTTTAACAGCTGGTGATGTGCACGAAATAAGAATTCGAAAATAAACAAAGTAACTTCGATATGGTTCTCGCTATGGTCAAACGAAGTTCAAGCAGTCAGTCAGTTACAACGTAGAACTTGGTACATGCATACATCAATTCAAGTTGTCATACCTCAATTAGCGGATAGAGATTAAATTGTCGGACCGAATCCCAGAGTAGGGGAGGTAGTAACAGAGTAAGTACTAATAGAAAGGCATAGAGATCAGAGATGAGATTTGAAACAAAAAAGGTGATTTAGTAAAGAGAAAATTATGAGAAGCTCAAAAAACCTAGAATTTGGAAGAAGACAAGGAGTGGACGCACCTGCGCCGTTGCTAACGATTTCGAGCCATATCACCTAAGGTCTCTAACCATTTGTTACGATCATCGCGTGGGCCCCAACCAGGTAGTCTACATCTATTAACATGGCTCAGCCCAATTGTCAATGACTTCATGGATTGGTGCCATGTTTTCGTTTGACCGCCTCTAGCTTCATTCCAGCCTACTCCCACAATAGACAACATTGCTCGTCAAGGTAGACGGTGGTCAGGCATACGCAACACATGTCCTAACCACCTCAGACGGTGAAGATTCACTACTTCATCAATAGACTTACCGCATTTATCTAGTACTCTATTCCTAACCCACGCATTGCTGACTCAGTAGTCCCAGCAAACACGAGCAATGTTTCGGAGACATCTATGATCGAATACTAGGAGCCTACGAATATCCTCTATTCTTAATGGCCATGTTTCACATCCATAAAGTAATACGGATCTGACTGTTGCGCAGTAAACGCGTGCTTACGTCAGTAAACGAATGTCTCGCCTACGCCACAAGTGACGCAAATTGGCAAAAGCCAATCAGGCCTTATATATACGAGCTGAGATTTCATCAGACACCAGGCCGTCAGGACTGATGAGGCTCCGGAGATAAGTAAAGCGGTTAACACATTCAATAGCTTCACTCCCTATCACTAACTTCGGTGCCGAATTAAGCCAGTCCTGAAGTAACATTTCGCATTTGGATGAGGAGAATCGCATCCCAAACATGATTACGTTGATGTTTAAGGTTGTCAAAAAATTCTGCATTTTATCAGCATCTTTACTCAGTAGAACTATATCATTCGCATATTCTAAGTCAGTAAGTTTATCTCCTGGAAGGAGGTCAACCCCAGAAAAATCAGACGATGACAATGGTAACTCTAAAAGTATGTCCATGATAAAATTAAATAAAAATGGAGATAGCGGACAACCTTGACGAACACCACTAGAAGTGGTCAATTCCGAAGACAATCTGCCATAAGCTCTAACACGACATGTGGTGTTCGAGCAGAGAGCTTGTATAAGGTTAATGTACTTCTCCGGTACGCCTTTCAATGACAGACATTGCCACATAACCCTAAGATCAATAGAGTCAAACGCCGCCTTAAGGTCAAGGAATACAGCTATTGTTGGGCGTCTGAAAGTGTGCCTATGTTCCATAACCTGCCGTAGTGTGAATATTTGGTCTATACAAACACGTCCGGATTTGAAACCACCTTGGTTTTATCGAGTTTGCTCTTCACGAGCTTTAGTTAGACGTCGAAATATTACTGAAGCTAATATTTTAGACACTATGTTCGTTAAACTGATTCCTCGGTAACTGTCACACGAGGACTTCTATCTTTCTATCCTATCCACTCCTTGTCTTCTTCCAAATTCTAGGTTTTTTGAGCTTCTCATAATTTTCTCTTTACTAAATCACCTTTCTTGTTTCAAATCTCATCTCTGATTTTTATGCCTTTCCATTAGTACTTACTCTGTTACTACCTCCCCTACTCTGGGATTCGGTCCGACAATCTAATCTCTATCTGCTAATTGAGGCATGACAACTTGAACTGATGTATGCATGTACCAAGTTCTACGTTGTAACTGACTGACTGGTCCTTTCTTATAGGTTGGAGCGATTAGTGTTCGAGACCAATCAGATGGGATTACGTCCAGTTCATATATTCTAGCCAGGATCACAGTTAATCTGGCTGCTAAGACTGGACCACCAACCTTAAATATCTCAGGGACTAATCCATCAGGTCCTGCTGCTCTCCCTCGCTTTAGATTCCCTATAGTCTTCTCAACCTCACTGAGACTTGGGGGACCAATGTTAATTTGTCGTTCAGATTGTTTGGGGATGGTGCGTAACAGGGATGACGCCGAGGGCCAGTTGAACTGTTCCTTAAAGTGTTCTGCCCATCGGTCTAATCTTCTAGATTAATAGTGAATTAAAAAGTAAGATTTAGGTGGCTTTTATGTTGTTGCAGAGTAAGACATTACCATTTGTATACTACAGGTCAAAGTCATTCTTCAGATAACGAATTCACACAACCAACACGCACGTTCCACAGTAATGTTGTCGATGACAAATTTAAAGATTAGTGGTGCGGTTAACTAACTACGCTTGACCCCACAGGAAGATTGGAACAATAAAAAAGGTGGTTGTATACGATCACGTTGCCAGAGGTGTTTGTGTACACAGCCCTGAGGGGTAAATAAACGCTTTTCCGAAAGAAAATTTGACAGCACACGGCATAACAAATCGAAGATAGTTTCAACGTCAAGAAACACGACGGCTAACAGCTCGAACAAGATGGAAGAGATTCTGCGAAACACCAAATGCACCTACTGCCTCCAACTATTCAGAACAGTCATACCACCAGGTTTCTCGGTCCATATGCAAGCTTTCACGATGTAAGAACCAACGTTTACTAACAAACTCACAGAATGGACTGATATGCCTTAAGAAGCTGGGAGAAACTTGCAGAAACCCAGTGTATGTATGCATTCATGAACGACATAAAACCGGTGAGCATCTGTTCAATGCCTATAATTGGGACGTTTCACAAAACCGTAGGCTTTTCACTTTCATGGCGCCATGCGAACGCAACCTGTGCTCACTTAGTCTTTACAGTGAACTGGCATTTGGGATAGGACCTAAATCGGATTGATATTTTGTTACAACAGAAGCTGCAGCTGTTTCTATGTAATGACTAAATGAAGTCCAGTGAATGATAGCGTTAGGACACTGCTTCGAAGACAGTTTATACCAGTCACGAGACTCCTGGGTTTTAGTTAGCGAGGCATCCTGACTAATTTGAGAATGCTTGCATAATGAAAGCTCTAACATGTAGTTTAAAGTGTAGTTTCAGAAAACGTGCAATAATATTTCGTGAACTCAAGTCATTAGCACTAATATCACGTTCTGAAGAGGCGGATTAGAAGTGTAAGTAGAAAAAATATCAGGAGGAAATCGATTATTAATAGGGTAATTTCAAGTTCTGCTAAAGGGATGATAGCGATTATTAAATTACGGTTGTCTACACTGTGAAAGGGTTCTACCTAAAAAGTAGCTGGGTCATAAATATTAACGACCCGGAAAATTTACCAAATTAATCAAGCGATAATTGCCTGGAGAGGGTCATACGACCTTTCGACAACAGGTTTTCGATTAATTAACCACGGGCTTGTTAAGGCCTCACAGACAGAAATTAGTGGAGTAAGATGAAATGTGCATCTTGGGTCTGATCCCTTCTTATTTGTGAGAAGGCAGAACAGTTGTCATGCTGACTGTTTGGGGAAAACATGTCTGCCTTTGTACAGTGGCCAGTGTGACTTGGCTCTCTGAAAGTTAGATTTATTATTTTCAGTCTTAACGCTCGTCAACCAACATAACTGGGATGGTAGAACCTTAAGAAACAATCGTTCCGATCAGTATAACCTGACTAAATCATCACGATAGGCAAGTTCAACCATCACGTTAACGTAGTAGCAACGGTTAGGCATAAATTATTTAGTTAAGCCAATAATGTACTGTAAAACCAGCTCGACGACCTCGAGCGCCAAATTGAATTTTGCACTTAAGTGATTTCAAATGGTCTTACTGGGCCTCTGCCCATGGTTGTTTTGTCTCCTTTTTCACCTTGTAGACTTTTTGCTTCTATCCCCAAGATTGTTATCTTCAGTTGCTGACTGAATAATACCAATTCAACCCAGAAAACAGTACAACAAACTTTCATGCAGCTACAGAATCCGATTAAAGATGCCAGTGCCCTCCAATCTAGATAACCATGGACAGGAGAAGGTGATGATGATGTTGCTTTTAGGCCTGCATTCACAAAATTCGCCTCTACGGTCTTTCCTTTATTTACGCCGAGCTCATCATTAATTATACTATAGTCAGCCCGCATAATCCCCATCATGACCAGACTACGTTTTACCAACAGGCAGTAAAACACTGAGATTATAAGAAAGCTTAACATATAAAGTTTAATAGGAAATAAATTGAATTATTACAGAATTTAGGACCACCGAACAACTTACGTTTGTCCATAACTGGAGCCAATAATAAATACGGCGCCAACGTTTCGAACGCAATCATCCAATATCCAATGTCTTCGAAATCACTAGATCAGTACCCCAGTATCTAAGCAAGGAGCCTATCCTGAATAATGCCATTTCAATTAAATTAATAATTACAAATTAAAAGTAACAAAATATGAAATATTTTGGATGTATGGACTTTTTGGTAATATACTGCTGTAATTTACGCCATATTAAGAATTATATATCACTCACATTACGTAATAATACTTAATATATATATATATTGTAGGACGGATTTAAAGCTACATATTGAGAGAGTTTTATGCAAGTTTCCTTAGTCTGTTTTATAATTATGTGATTACTAGGTAAGAATTAAGTATTTACCAAGTAGTTTATTGAATCTAATTTATGTAGACAGCTACAAGATACGTCACAGATCACCACTGTTTGATCATAGGCAGTGAAAGTGCACAAAAAACCACTAAAAGAAATAACCCCGTAAAAATTTAGACAAATATACGCAGAATAAGTTTCGGGAGGTTGATAAAGATTCTCCCCCTGGAACACTTGATAATGAAGTATACCCCTGTATATGACCAAGTTACGCTTGTCGTACAACCAGAGCCACTTCTATCGATTGAACCCACTCTTATGAATGAGAAGAAATCAGAAAGCATTGAAGGACGGAAAAGAAATTATATTTGATCACAAACAGAGTTTTAGTGGGGTAGCGACGTCTAGACTGGCAAACTAGAGAGAGATGCTTCCCACGGTGGTTCGAGTCGTGATCTGGTGGTGATGTGTGACCGCGCACCTTCAACTAGTTGTGTCCGCTAAAACAAACATGGTCAGCATCAATGTCAAGAGCCTACGCAACTATTTATTTTGTTTACCGTTACAGCTTACTCCCCCCTCTAATGGGTTCGTAAAGACCATAGGACGTACTAGCCAAAGGATAAAACCCAGTGCGTCAGGCATTGGTAAACGTTCCTTCGATGGCTTGCGATGCTGTGCAGCTTCTGGACGTCAGTCCTTACACTATGGTGTCGTCGCATAAAATATTTTGTTCATAATAAATTCTTTTTCCTTCCACGTTCTTCTGTTCGTTTCCAAACGGCTTGAAAGTCAAAAAGAAAAAAGAAAATTTAAATCTGTGCATTTTATATAGGAAAAAATAATTGTTAGCTCAATGTGACTATAAAAACGTGTTGAACACCGACAACAAATAATGAAACGTTTGTTTTTTTGAACACGAAAATTTATAAAATGCATACCGTAAATTTAAAAAATAATAACGGTTTTATCGATTTTTGTTTATTTATTTTTGTTATTATTATTTTTTTAAGACGACAAGAACATTGTTATACGTGCGTAGGTAGTGGGAATCGGGCAAAAATTAGTAGACATTGTATTCGTTTAGGTGTTTTGGAAATCATACATTTCTGCCAGAACGTGTAGCTCTCGGCGTTATGTAGCTCTTCGATATTTCCACTTGCGTGTTATTCGTTGCTTGAGGCTTGGTGACTTCGTTCATATCAAGTTTTGCGGGTGATGTAGAGAATTCGACACTAAAAGGTTTACTTTCTAAGTAGGCTGCTTTGAGGCGGTCAATGATGACGTTATCGTCATGGCCATTCTTGTCAATCGTATAGTACTTTGTTTCTCGTTTAAGAACCTTGTGTGGCACTTCGTAAGTTGCGTCGAGAGGTTGGCGTACAGCATCAAAACGTACGAAAACGTGTGTGCTATATTTTAAGGCAAGTTGGATAAAGGTGTCTGTTGATAGTTGTCGAGTTTGAACTGGCTTAACTGAACACATAGCATTTGTAAGCCGGTTCACTTAAGAATTGAGATCCAGGTTTGCCGGAGTGAAAGCGGTCTCCAGAAACTCACCTGGTAGTCGAAGAGTTGCTCCGTAGACTAATTCGGCAGCACTGCATCCATCATCTTCTTTTAAAGCACTGCCAATCCCGAGTAACACTAGTGGTAAGGCGTCGATCCACTGAGGGATGTTTGTAGCTGAACGTGATGCTTTCAATTGTCGATGGAATCTTTCTACCAAACCGTTAGATTGTGGGTGGTAGGCGGTCGTCCTGAAACGCGTAGTTCCAAGAAGTTTCGTCAGAGCGTGGAACAATCCAAACTTAAAATGACGTCCACAGTCTGTTGTTACTGTGGATGGGCAACCAAGTTGGCTACCCATCGTTTGACGAAAGCGCAAGCAATCGTTTCACTAGTGATGTCTTTGAGTGGAATCGCTTCTGGCCAGTGTGTGAGTCGATCCATGCATGTCAGAAGATAAGAAAATCCATTTGATTCTGTTAAAGGTCCTACCAAATCAAGGTGAACGTGATCGAATCGAGCGTCGGGGGTTAAGAAAGTGCCTAGGGGACATTTATTATGCTGAATTACTTTGTTCTTCTGGCAAGCCATGCAAGTTTGCGACCATTCTTTGATATCCTTATTCATCTTCGGCCAGCAGAATCTCTCAGTAATCAGTTTACTCGTAGCACGAACTCCAGGGTAAGAGAGGTTGTGCAATGTGTCGATTATCATTCGCCGATAACCCCTAGGGACGACTGAACGGGCTGTACCTGTAGAAAAATTACAAATTAAAGTGTTCTTACCTTTGTCAATCGTTTTAGTTTGAAGTCGGAGGGTTGTTGTGGCTAACTCTTGATGAAAATCGATGTCTTCATTTTGAAGACAAGTTAGTTTAATAAGGTCGATTCCTTGGATACGATTCAAGGAATGTATTTTCGATAAGGCGTCGGCAACTACATTCTTAGCTCCCGAAATATGTCGTATGTTAGTAGAGAATTGGGAAATATAGTCTAGATGACGCGACTCTTGTGGAGAGTACTTATCTGAAGATGACTTCATCGAAAACGTCAGTGCTTTATGATCGGTAAATATTGTAAATTCCTGGCCTTCGGTTGAATGTTGAAAGTGTCGTACAGCACAGCACGTGGCTGGTAGTTCACGTCTAAAATTGCTGTATCTCGATTCAGCGTCGTTTAATTGTCTTGAGAAGAATGCTGAGGGTTACCAAGCTTGGCCAATCCATTGTTGCAGAACTGCGCCAATGGCTGAGTCAGAAGCGTCGACCGCAATGCTGACGGGAGCTCCAGTATTGTAGTGTGACAGCAGTTACATTGGCTATTGCCTCTTTAGTTGCAACGAAGGCTTTCTTTGATTCTGAATTCATTGTGACCGCCTTTCTATTCCCACGAAGCTGATCCGTTAGTGGTTTCACAGTGGATGCACAGTTGGGGATAAATCGTCTGTTGAAACTTACTAACCCGTTGAAAGCTCGTAACTGCTTAGTGGTGGTTGGTTCCGGGTATTCAATAATAGCCGCCACTTTGTGTTTTTGAGGCTGTATACGATTAGCATCAATAGTATGCCCCAGGAAGTCTAACGAGGTTGTTCTGGTTTGGCATATCTGTATATTAATGGTAACTTCGTATTGCTGCAATCTTCTGAAAGCTGTGTTTAGATGTTTCATGTGTGTTTTCTCGTCTGGGCTTGCTATTAAGCAGTTGTCGACATATGAGTAGGCAAAATCGAGCTTGCGGAACACGTCTTCGATGAAACTCTGAAATGTTTGTGCTGCATTTCTCAAACCGAAGGGCATTCGGAGGAATTCATAAAAACCGAATGGGGTTACAATAGCCGTATTGAGTATGTCATTTTCGGCCATCGGTATTTGACTGTACGCCTTTACTAAGTCAATTTTCGAAAATACTGTCATTCACTTCAACGTAGCCATTATTTCGTGGATGTGTGGTAAAGGGCAACGATTAGGCGTAGTTTGCGCGTTAAGACGTCGATAATTACCGGGGAGGCGCCAATTATTGTTATCTTTCTTCAAAAGCATTTGTAATGAAGACGACCATGGGCTACTGGATGGGCAGATTATTCCCAGGTCAATCATATGATCGAATTCGTTCTTTGCGTTCCTTAATTTTTCTGGTGCTAATCGGCGTGCTTTGGAGATTGCAGGTTGACCTGTAGTCGTGATGTGATGTGTAACATTGCTGGTTATACATGATAACTTCGACGTCGCCTTATTCAGTTCCGGAAACTTGTCAACATTGGGTTTGTGGCTAGGAAAAACACAGGGGTCTCTACACTTCTTTAAGTCCTTGCCACAGGTGTTGTTTTACTAAAACCAATGTGAATTTTTCTTTCTTCGAAGTTGAGATGAGGATCTTCTTCGTGATGAACTTCGTTGTCGAGGATTGCTTGGTCGGCGTTGTTTCTGTAGACCGAGGAAACGAGAAAGAGTATTGCAGAATTTGTTTAATTCGTTTTCGGTCTCAAGAGGTTTTTCAGTAAGGGAATAGACCTCATTGTGGAGAGTTTTGGTGATCTCTAGAATTTGATCAGCAGATGAAGCTAGTTCATCTACTGTGTTGTTGTTAAATGTTACCAATACTGCTTGCATTTGTTGTGGCAGTTTTGATAGGAAGAGTTTACGGAAGAGACCTTCGTCAAAAGTGCGTTGACCAATTACCTCTTTGATGCGCGATAACATTTCCGTCGCTGAGCCGCTGCCAAGCTCAATGGTGTGAAACAAACCATCAAGACTTTGTCTGTCGAACAAGTCTCAACGTTTGAAAATTGATCTTTCGAGCTGTTTGTAAGGTTCTAAACAGTCGGGACTGAAAAAAGAAGAGGTGACATACCTGTTTAATTCACGCAAAAGGGACCTTACGATCGCCAAAAATTGAACGCGTGAATCTGTCACACCGTGGTCTCGAAATTCCGCTTCTGCTCAGTAAAGGCAAGCTTCTACATTATCTACCCATAAAGGAATGAGCTGAAAGCTTGGAGGCGTAGGGATTTTAATCGTAACAAGCTTAGGAGTCTGATCTAACATCGTAAAAGTAGTAATGTATGCAAATACAATGATACTGCGAAAAGTATGCGGGAAAAAATTAAAGAACACTAATAATACTCTGTTAAAACACTATAAAAAGGGAAAAAACTCACAGTAATGATCATGTCTAGATCACGTCTTGCTCACCGATGAAGTGTGCCCAGGTATATGACCAAGTTACGCTTGTCGTACAACCAGAGCCACTTCTATCGATCGGACCCACTCTTACGAATGAGAAGAAATCAGAAGGCACTAAGGGATGGAAGAGAAATTATATTTTATCGTATACAGAGCTTCAATGGGACAGCAACGTCTAGGCTGGCAAACTAGAGACAGACGCTACCACGGTGGTTCGAGTCGTGATCTGGTGGTGGTGCATGACCGCGCACCTTCAACTAGTTGTGTCCCCTAAAACAAACATGGTCAGCATCAATGTCGAGAGCCTGTGAACCTATTTATTTTGAGGATTATTTACCGCTTCAATTTACATAGAGTAAAGTACATTCAGTATGTTTGTACTGTTTTAAATTCACACCATATCTATCAGATCTTGCGTGGGTCCAGAATGACATAAATGAAATCAAGGGGACAACAAGAATGGCGGGTTAAATATGGAATCATTCCGTTCAACTACGTTACATCGAACTTGAATTGCGAATCTGCTATGTTGATGAAAAGACAATGATAGCGGTTAGTACCCCGTTGTATCAATTTTGAATAAAACATAGAATTGATAAAGACATCAAAACTACCGGCAGAGTGATATGTAATGTATAAAGTTTAATTAAGTATTAAAACAAACGATGGTAAAAATGTGCCACACAAGTCCTTTCAAGAAAATTAATGCACAATTTATGTAGATGAACTTTTACACACGATAAATGTTCCTAAATCATCTCACTACATTGCAAACGTTTCATATTTTCAGCAAAGTCCCACATTTGACTTCAAACACCTGAAATATGTTATCATGTCTTTGAGGGCTTATTAACCAACCTTTAAAATCCCGTTTCTGTGTTTGAACCATCTTTGTCACATCACTTTTACCCTTCTCCCAGTATAAAATCTACCGATAATGTTATTATTTTTCTTCAAATTGTTGACTAACAATAGTCGAACAAGTAACAACAATATTTGAGGTACATATTTTAAGTCATGCTGTTGCTACGTAGTGATGAATGTTTAACGCCTTGGTACGTCCCTTTTATTGACAGAAAAAAGCAGATTATTAGAAAATAAATCTTTGTTTCTTATTCTTTGCAGAAGACAGTGGAGCGCAATGCTAATCATTCAAACACACAAACTTCTGTACGTTCATTACAAGATAATAGGAAATATAATCCCTATACAGAATAAGAAAGTAAATGAATACTTGAACTTCATTGATTTAGCGTATGATTAAGGTTTGAAATCAACTAGTCAATTTAAGTTGCTACAAATGCCACTTACTAAATTGCCTTTCAGACAAATTTAGTGAAACGTCGTATAAACGCTGCAATGGTGGGCAGTCGGTGAGGGCAGTTTCGAAATAAGTATGAAACAAAAAGAAAGGTAAAAAGAAGACAGTCCTAAAGTGATTTGGATTGTGGAACACAAATGGGTTTCGAGTAGATGGCCAAAGGCTTTGAATACATTATCTATATGACCCGGTAATTTTGTAAAATATAACAATCCGCCTATTCGGTTAGTCATTTTTATGATGTTTTGTATGTACTTCATGAGTGACCCCCATTCATTTATTTAGTACATCCATTATTTAATTTATGTTAATGCCTATTGTTTCACATACCGTACATCATTTATCTTTACAAAGGTTTCCTAATTTTATTATATTTTAATCATATACAACTTATTTAGGATAAGTGTTGTGGGGCGACTGTTTTGGGTTTCATCGAAGAAGCATAGGGATACAAATGTTAAAATGGGTTTACCTAGAGAAATAAAATTCAGAGTAAGACGCCAATATCCACTATCGTGTATATGTGGTACTAATGAAAAAAAATAAAGATTTTTAAGGGTTGAAAATTCTGAATAAAAGTTTAAGTGTGCATGGTTAAATATATGATACAAAAAATCTGTAGGTATTCATAACATAAACACAGTACGAATAGGTTTATTAGACAATTACTATTTCCATAGTAATTAAAATGTCAAAGTGTGTCAGTAAAATTGTTAATGGTTGTACAAACAATGATGGAAGATAGGAAAACTTGATTAGGATGAAAATATTCACTACTAAATAGGTGAAATAGATCTTCAGAAGCATAGTTATGAGTGATTTAAACTACAATAATTGTACAGTTATTTGTTTGCTTCAAGTTAATGCCTCTTAAAGTACCTTGTATTCGCCTATATGGCGTCAGAATATTAAATAACCTTTGTTTCGGATTCACTGTAACGTTAACAAAAACTCTTATTCATAATCAATCGCCTATACATTTCCGTGATTAATGGATTTGTCACTTATCATTTATAACGGTCATGTAAAAAGGGGTAAGGAGACTAAAGTTCAAGAATTGGTGAATCCAAATAAATTGCAGTTTCAATCCGTAGCCTTTTCTTAAGCACCTGATAATTGGAACATGTTTTTGCTTAGCCACTATTCTCTATTTCTATGCCTTTAAACTGATAGTTACAACGATATTTTTGAACCGATTGTTCCTAAAGTGCCCATAATTTATTTTGCAAGATGAATGGCTTCAAGCAGGATGACATACATTAATCAAAACATAACTCTCTACTGTAATCAACATTATAGTAATTTCAAAGTCTATACTCCCAGAATTTGATGGGAGTGACCATGAATTATGGTTTGCTCAAGTGGAGCTCTGCTTTGACGGGAATAGTATAAAGTCAAAGAGTATCAGATACCAAGATTTGTGTTCAGCATTACCCCGTCAGACCTAATTTGCATGCATCTGCATTCGACGCTTAAACAGTAATCCGATACGACACAATAATTCCTTTGTTATTTTCAGACAGTCGAAGAATGCATTGGCTTACACGGAGAAACTCTAGATGACAGAACACAATCACAATTTCTACATCATCTACAAATTTCGGTTGGTAACGAAGCAGTAGGAAAGACGGTTCCAAAACAAAGATGGGTGGAGGCCCTCCTAAGCTGTTTTTACCACTGTTTAGATGCACAAGATCCGGACACTTCTGTGCTACAGTTAGCCAGTATAGTAGATAGAATTATGAAGAAGGAGCCCTAAGAAGGATTAAGTACTATCCATCACGTGAAAATTAGTTCGACACCTGACAACTTTGTTATGATGAAACTAAAAGATAGTATGAGAAGCCTCACAGAGTCTGTTGCTCAAATACGACTAGAAAATGCACCATAGAATAAACCACCTTAAAGATCAGGATTGAACAGCAGGACACAACACCTAGGAAAATTTCGCTGGTGCCACTAAAGTTTTGGTGCTTGATCAACCAGGTATACTCAGACATGCGCCTGGTTTAACAAGACACCCAGGAATGTGGGCAACCTTTCCGCAGATCACGACAACTGGGAATGGGTACCTAATTAATCGCTTATTTAATATCAGGGATAAGATTCCTGGCGGATACTGGTGCAGCATTCAGCATTATACTATAGGCAGACAAAATAACATTTTCTCCCTCAGTTTGGCACAAACTCCACCCCTCCTCGCTGTATCAACTGATAAGCTTTATAATATGCTCAGAGAATTTCCAAAACTATTCAGGACTAACAATTTACTTTTAAAAAAACAAAAATGGGATGCCAAAAGCAACAAAATCTGAAGGAGCTTTGGTATTTAGAAGACCTAGAAGGTTAGCTTCTAACAGGCCCAACAATGCCAGAGCCGAGTTTGACCACACGCCACAGGTGGCTATAATGCGGCCTTCTGATAGCCAGTAAAATTTACCGTTGCATATGATCCCGAAGAAAAATGAAGGTGACTAGCTACAGTGTAGAGGCTATAGATCTCTTAAAAAGAACAGAATTCCGGATAGGTACCCAGTACCTCATATACAGTCTGAGGGGGACGTGTGTATACTGCCTGATATATCGTATTCGTAACCTCCCAAAAGACACCTGTTAAAGAAGTTAAACATTAGTACCACTGAGTGTCGTTTGGTTGGTTCGAATCCGATTGTTACCAGCTATTGGTTCTGAAACGATTGAGTGAACGTCCGTGTTACTGCTGGGCTCAATATTAATCAGAAATCATTGTTGTTATTACTGCTGCTATTGCATGAATTATATATTTGTGTATTCCTACGACGAGAATTGTAGTGATTAATCGTTTTCCGACGAATTGTTATTATTCCGTTGAGTTGTGGAGATAATAATCAAGGTCGATACTCAATGCATTAGAAGTGCTTGGTTGTTATAAGAAACATAATATTATTCTGAACTCTAGTCACTTCTCAGTTGTAACACTTCAGTCGGCTGATTTAACAATACATGTAAATCATTTTCCAGTGGGTAGAACGGAACTGTTCCAGAGGTGCCTGGATATCTCGAATCCACTTTATAACAATTGCCCAAGAAGGTGAAATATTGGCGTTTTTGAATGTTATTTAGTTAGATTGGCCGACAATAGTTTTAGAATCGACTAAGCGAATCTTTTGTTTCGCTGTTGGGAGTCGATATTGCCTAGAAGTATAACTTTGTTTATTATCTGTATGATTTACTGCTTTGTTTTAGACTTTGTATAATTCTGTTGTCGGTGATGAAATTATAGATTTTATCATAACGACGCAGCTTTTATTCCAACTGGTTGATTGAGAATAGTACGATTACGGTCAATTGCGGTTTGAAGTTCACCCTCGGTCTAGAATAAGACTTACATTGTATTTGAAGGCTCCATTATCGACTCAGTTACAATAAGTTAGCATTACTAAGTTGACAACAATCGTAAATGGAAGTTCCTATGACGATAGTTAAAGTTAACAGGCGTTTAAGCTTGCCAGGTTGTTTGGCTTTCCGAAATGGGTGGAAATGCGCGACCTTGGCTGCTGAAGATTATACTCTTATCGTTACAGTTGGTGGCAGCCATCCTAAAGACATTTCAATGAAATAGATATTATTTTCTAACTGGGATCAAGCTACATTTATGCATGCAGCGTGATGGCAGAATTCAGTACCGAAAGAATTCTCTAGAATCAGCTGTCACTGTAGGGACAAGACAACAAGGGAGCGGGACCACTTTGATAGCAATTCTCGGTAAAGCATGTCTCCTTCTCGGCTCTGCCAGAGTCTTTATACTAGAACTACACAGAGACTTATGCCTATCTGGCAGAAAACGTCAGCTACCTATACGCGAATGTAACAGGTTCGTTAAACAAGATAGACGAACTTCTTTAATTAAGTGGTGTGGATAATGCCTATCTAATAGAGCTTTTTTGTAAACCACAATAAAGTTGGATAACCAAAAATATCACTTTTTCACAATGACAAGAACATCGGCGTGTGTCTGTTCTATACATAATATTCTTCCTAGTGGTACATGCCGATAAAGATCTTTGACCTTGCCGTCTTTAAAAAACAATTTGGTGTTTTTTGAAATTGTATAATACCACAAGATGTCTGTTTGTAATCATATGAAACAAGATTACAGCTGACACTAAGTACAATATCCGTATGTTAGAAGCAATAATTTTTTCTTAAATCTAAACATACACATATTCTAATCTTGGCGGGATTCAGTCATTCAAAAATCAGCTTTATTAAATATAGATATATTAGAGGGAATGATTCGATGGAAGCCCGATTCTTCCAGCTTATTAAAGGTTAAGATTATTTCGCAAAACGAAGTTAGGAACTCGTTAAAGAGACCGTCAGGTACAATCACACTTGAATTTCATATTTACCAATGACAAGTTTTGGTGGATAACCTTTGATTACTTACTTCGCCAGGAAATTCTAACTACTTTGTCCTAAATTCCGACTTCATCGATAAAATGTAATTAAAATACCCTATTAACAATATACAACTGAACTGCCATCGTATAAACGTGGCTGCCTTAACAAATTCCTTGAGAAATGTTCATAAACTCTGGTTTCACTTAATATAATAGCAAACCTAAAAGCTAGAGCCTTATTAGCTAAACCTCCTTTCATATTTGTCACAGAAACAGGGTGTTCCCTCCTCAGTAACCGACTCAGCATTATCCATGCAGAACTATATGTTATATTGCGGCAATGGAGAATACAAAAGGGGTGGAGGCTGTTTAATATGCGCAAGTGTTTGCCTTTCGTTTAATAAAATGGATGACGAAATATTCGGTAAGGTATTACAGTCGGTCTGGATCTTGGTCAATACTCCCAAACCATAGTTTGTGTTTTGGATGCATATGCAGAACCAGTGACACCTCGATTACCATAGATAACATCCTTATTAACGCTTTTATACATACTTCTACTCTAAATTAAAATGTGGAAGCAATTGCAGGGGACGTTACTCTTCCTAGGATAAATTGAAATGTTGACAAAGGACAGTCATATGATGGAGAAGACCTCCTTACAACATTAGACATGCATTGTTTGACACAGTGTGTACACAATTCCAGGAGACACAATAAAATTTTTAACCTAGTTTCCTGTCACAATGTCGCTTCCCTGTCACTTCAAGTTAGCAAAAAGCTCGAAAGCAGTGACCACAAATGGTTCTATGTGCTATATTTTTTAATTTTAGACACCATAATAATCATTAATTGCAAAAAACTAGACATTATAGAAATTATAAAAATGTGGACTGGAATCTTCTAAACACCCTCCTTAGTTGCTCTGACTGGAACAATCTTTTCTTATCTTATAGTTTTACAGATGCACTAAATATTTATTATCAGATCAATGACTCGTATTTAGAATCCATTGAGCTTATGAAACTTTGCAATATAATCAAGTCAAATGACCTGTATATACCACTTAGCTGCCGTAAGAAGCTACGACGTTAACAGAAGTGCTATTTTAAGTCAAATAACTTCTCAGTTTTTGTGGAAACTACCATGACTTTTAATGAAATAAAAAAAGTCTACAAGTTTACGGCGATTAATCAGGAGTTATCAGCAATGCACGGTAGCTTCAAGGTACAAAACTTAGTATGGTTGTTCAATAAATGCCTCAAAGCTTCCCGGAATAATGATATTCCTTGCCTTTCACATAATGACCTAAGTGTCAACAACCATAATATTATCGCCAACCTGTTTAGGGATTTTTTCGTTAACAGGTGTGAACCCCTAAGAGACATTGAGGTAGACACTGTCAACTCGGCTACTAATCGTGTGAAATCCGTTTTCTTTATTTGTGACAACATTCGAAAATCCATAAACTCACTCAGAACCTAAAATAGTTATAGAGTAGATGACATGGCGTCCATTTATTTCAAACTCGGTGGACCTAATATCTCATTTATCCAACCAAAACTGTTTAACCTTTCCTTAACAACAGGTACTTGCCCTAATAGATGGAAAACCTCATATATGTGCCCTCGATATAAATAAGATGACACGACAAACTTGCATAATTATTGGTTCACAGTTATCACCCCAGTTATCTCTAGAATAATGGAAAAATAGTATATGACGAAATGTCTGGTAATTTACTCTCTGAAAAACTTATCTTTAATTCCCAACATGATTTTCTAAAAACTGGGTCTTGTATGACTTGACCATTTGAATTCTTTAATTTAGTCGTTGCTAAAGGAAGTCTTGAACACTTGGCATTAATGTTGTACTTAGATATATTTAAAGCTTTTTGACATGGTTAACTACAAGCCCAACATAGATAAACTCTCCTATTATGGGATTAGGAGTCTATTACTTGCATGGTTAAATTCTTTCCCCAGATATCGATATCAAGTTCGTAAAATTAACCCTACCCTTTCAAAGGTTAAATCGGTTACAAGTAGCGTTATACTAGGAAGTTTTTTAGGCCCACTGCTCTTTACAGCCCACATCAATGAGATATACAAAAGATTTAGCACGGGTAGACCTTTTCTAAATGCTGATGATCTCAAAATAGTGTACTTAGTTCCTTACGAATTAGCACACACGCTCAGTGGCAACATTGCTAAACTCAACAAGGTCAGAGCATGGTGCTTGAAACGGAAGTTAGGTTATAGTGCTTCTAAGTGTGGTTGGACATGTTTTGAAGATAAGCGCCTCAATTTTGATCTCTCCGTAAACGGTAATAAGTTGTCTAAGCTTCAGCCGGCAGTTGATTAAGGACTAAGTTACTCTTATAATCTGTCTTTTACAGAACAGGTCAATATGCAGAAAGCTAAGTCACAGTGACCTCTGGGTTACGTGATTCATGGCATCTATAACAATGATTCTCGCATTCTGCTATATAACGTTTGTGCTCGACTTTTACTAGAATACTGCAACTTTATCCTCAGTAATGTTTCCATTAAAGATTAACTTAGACTGGAATCCGTCCAGTGTGGCTTTATCCTTTGTCTTCTTGAGGTCGATCGTACTCCGTACTATAAAACTAAATGCACTAAGTTAGGATACTTTATAGAGGCGCAGGCTCATGTTAAATTTAATTTTTTGCTACAAGATTCTGAATAAATTAGCGTTTTCCTCATCTAACACAATTAAGTTCGAGGGACCTTCTTGCTATAACCTACTCAGCTCAGCGTCGAAAATAAGACTATCACATTTTAAATCTACTCTCTATATGCATCATTTTACAAACAAATTCTTAATAATCTGGAAAAATTCGCCTCAAGGCATTCGGGTAACAGATTCACTTTTTTTTTATTTGTACGATATGTTAGTAATTTCATCCCTTCTGATATCTTAGTAAAAATGTTCACACCAACTTCTTACTTCACTAGCGAAATAATAGAGAGTCTAAACGTGTGAGCATCATTCAGCCGTCTTAATCATATGCCAGTGTTCTACCTTTTTAATCTATTTAGAGGCATAAGTGGTGAGTCGTATCTTCTAATACCTGTTTAAACACTAGTTTTCGCCCATTTGTTTCAGGATAATAATGCTGTTGTTTTGTGTTTTCTCTGTTTTCGTCTTCTTTCAAGTTGTAGATGATAATGTATAAAGCAAGTACGGAACCTACTGGCATAATAATATTGATTTCTCTTCCACGCTCAACTTCCAAGTACTCTTGATCTTAACCCGCATCTATAATTACTCAGTAATCCATTCTGCTTGCTCTCAGCCGTATTTTGGAATTGCAACGCCCTGATCAAGAAATGCACGGTTCTTAGTCATATATGTACCATGATACGATACATGTATTCGGAGTCCTAGTACTGTAAACTTTGTTGCCGTTGGTCTGGTTCTCAATTGATATTTTTATATGTTATGAGTGTCCTGACAGTGACACCTCATCGGAATATTTGCATGGATGTAAACTGGTATGCTCTCATGTACAAAACGATACTTGAAAATAAGAGCTATTTATCTATTTATTACATGCCGGAATTATTATAAAGGCTGCTAAATAGTTTGATTCTAACTGGTACCCAACGTGTTTAAGCGATCTAAAATTATTCACAGTCACACCCTCAAAATACTGAGGCCAAAAATTTACCAATAGGTGGAGCACAAGACGCTGAACTTTGATAACTCTTTCAAACACTTTAAGTAGGCTAGAAAAATCTGAACAAGGGCTTCAAGCTAATTATTTCAAGGGCTGCTGAGAACGATGAAGTCAATTTCACTACTGGAAAGACACTTGAAACACACCTTTCCTGGTTCAGACGAAGTATATTCCCCTATCTTGATAGCGAAAGCCTTTTATGACAAATCCCCTCAAGAAATTGTTCCTATATTTCCTGAGTCAAGGCATGGTTATAGACAAATAAGAGCTGCCTCACATCATTCCGATCTTTCGAGAAGACTTTTGCAATTACTCCGCAGCTACAAACCACCGACTCTTCTTTCAATACCCTCAAAAATTAGTGAATTCTCGGTATGTGATAGCTTATATGATTACCTAGAATCCATCAATTTATTTGCACTCCAGTGGTGTGTCTTAAACAAAGGACGTTGCAGCACAAAAAGCCTAGCTGTTGTGAGTAGTTAAACCATCATTTTCGACTTAGCATATCTCGATTTCTCAAAAGCCTTGTACTAAGTTAGTTATGTTTATCTCATCCAGGAACTAGCGCAGATAGAGATTGAACATTCACTACGAAATTGGTTCAGGTTTTATCTCTATGAACGGCAAATCAAGGTAATCGTAAATTAATTATTTCCTCTAGCCGTAGGACGTTATAGTGGTGTTCCTCAGGGTTCAGTCCTGGGATCACTTTTTCTTCCTAAATGACCTACATAAACAAGTATCTTCTAAGCCACTACTATTTTTCGACAATGTTAAACGCTATAGAATATTTAGGGACCAGAAGGATAGGCTGGTACTACAGAATGATCCAACTCAACTTTAAAGCTGGTCAGAAAAAATAGACTAGCCTTCAGCTCGACAAATTTACCCGTTTATGACAAAAGGGGAACTGCATATACACTAAGTAATTTTCACCTAAGCAAGTAATTAGTAAAAAATATTAAGGTGTCTTAGTCCACAACAAACTCGGATCGAATGCTAACGGTGACAAAATGTCTTCCGAACCAGCCTTCCCCTTTTAACTTCAAAGTTAATTTGGCTAGTTCGATAGTACGATCTTAGACGTAATTTTTGATAGGTTCATTTGCCTTCATTTAGAGTATAGTAAATAAGTGTTTACCCACTCGCTCCGGCAAGACAAGAATATCGTACAACGAGTTTGAAGACGGACCACAGAGTTCGATCCTGAATTGATGTTTAAATTATATCAGGTACGACTGTTAACACTAGGCAAAAATTCCTTAGAATACAGGAGGCTTAGATAGGACGCAAACTCTACCGAGTTCTTTAAAAAAATCTCAATTTATTAAGATCAAATAACCTTGCTAACCAAACAATACTTCTTTTACGTACACATGTTTTATCTGCTTAACTCCTTAAATAGTGGGTTTGGTGATCCGTTGCTACCAGCCACAGGAGCCCGTGAAGCGAAAACGTTTTCTGTTTAGTTCACAACTATTCGAAATCGATATTTTGAATGTAGATTTTAATGAAACAAAGGTTGTCACTGAAAACTGCTGTATATCTCGAAAAACTCACGAGAAGAATACCAATAAACAAAATCAGTAAGATGTTTCAGGCTTTCGGATTAAAGCATATCGAAGTCTTAAGTAATAATGACACGATAGGTCTTCTGGGAATTATTCCTTGACGTTGCCTCACCACTAATGCAGAATGCGTCACGTAAACGAAGAAGTCGTCTACTATAGTCCGATAAAGAACCATGTACTCACCTACGTTAAGTGAAAATAAAATGTGGGATTAGTTTGGGTTACTTGGGATAACTGCAACTTTGTCTAAATACAAGAATATCGAAATTTCGTGTACTTAAAAGGACTAGATGATCTGCGAAAGACGAAATGTTGGAAACTTCTATTCTACTATTTTGAGTGGAAGGTGAAGTGAGGGAGTTGTGTGATAAAATTATCTGGAAATGTTTTACCGTTACTAGTGGGAAGAAGTTAATTTTAAAATGGCAAAATCGTTTATTAACTACTTTGACAGCACATACACGATAGAGATACCATTCACGTAGCCGATACTGACTTCAGGAAGGCTTTTGGCTAGGTCTGAGGCAGTAAAAAGTCGCCTTAATTAATAGTTTTATAAGCTATAGACATCAATACTGACTATGTTTGTTTTAGCAGACACGATTAGTTGAAGGTGCTCTGTCAAGCATCACCAGATCACGGCACGACATGGGAAACAACTCACTCTCTAGTTATCCAGCCTAGGCGTTGCTATCCCTTTTATGCTATACTCAAGGTCGAATATAACTTCTTCATCCCTCACTGCCTTCTTATTCCATACATATTATTCCCTATATTATTTTTAAAACAGTAGGAATAAATATTTGTGCAGATATTCTGCATCGTATGCAATTTATTAAAAAGGCCCCCCCCTATCAAATATTTTAAGTCACTGAATCTCTTGGTAACTATACGGTACAGAATATCTGCCCAAATATTCATTCTTATTCGTACAGGTGGGTTTAATCGTAATAGGTTGCCCTGATTATACGACAAACGTAACTTAGTCATATACCGGGTACAATTCACTGGCTTTATATTTATTCATACAAGCATTAGAAGCTACTTACTAGTAGGAATAAATGATTTCCTATTCGGACCAAAACGAAGAGTATTGGACAAGTCCAGGTTGTCCGTATGAAAATGGTGATTGGTGGAATGCCCTAGGGAATGGCTTTGGGCACACTGTTGTCCCTCTTGTAAATAGATGACCTCTTAAAACTGTTTTCATAATCAATTTTGTTATATGCTGTCAATATTAAAATGTGGGGAACTATGTGCAACTAAGAGGACAGCTGAAAATTGAAAGGGATCTGGCGACACTGAAAAGATAGTCTGGTATTTGGCAACTGCTGAGATATGTCTCCAAGTGAATTATAATGTATATCGTAGACTAAGGTACAAATGCCTATACAACGCGGAGGGTTGTTGTTATATCGGGATAAAACGCCTACTGTTATGTGCCAGCTAACTGCAACTCTAATCCGCGAATTTGTCTACGCCAACTGATAATCGCAACCGTGACCAACAACTCGACAACTGATTACTCACCACGAGCCAAAAAAAATCAAGAAGACACAAGCGCAGCACTAGAAAGATTCAATTCTATTATATCCCAACTCTGTATATATAGTTACAAAAGCGACCTTGTAGCCATTAAAGTAATGAGCACACTAAAAAGATACTACAACCAATCACAATTAGCAAGGTCAGAACGGAGAATATAAAGAGCAGTACCGGTTACCGCTCACTTTACAATTTATAAAATAAGAATAACTGCATGAAAAATAACTAGTTCTTTCTCTTTTTAGCAGCTTCCGTTTCTGGAAAAAGTTCAGTTTCTTGAAACTTTACTCTGGCTTTCGGTTTTCTCTCACTGCGTCTTAGTGACTGTTCTTCAGCAGACGTTGGTTTCTCGTTGTTTTCTGCAATCATTGTTGGTTTTTCCGTGGGAAGCTTGAAAGTACCAAGAAGAAGTACGAGTCTAGGTTGGGTTCGTCAGCTTTTTCTTCACTAAACCTTATACGTAACTGATTGCGATGCTAAACCCATATTTGTCCTTCTACTGCCACTTCATATATCACCTTTCCTCTTCTTCCTTTAATTATCCCTTTTTTTCATTTCTCGCTTCCTGGTCTGCTGTTCCTCACATACATCTGCATCCCGTTCCTATAGATGTCATCTTCCTGGATTTCTACTTTTGCCGGCCTCATCACCTCATTTGTCGTTCTTAGTTTCCGCCCCATAAATGCTTCTGCTGGTGATTTCTGTTCGGGAGAACTGCTGTTAGGGGTACTTCTATATACCAGTAGGAAACGCCTGATGAATTGTGCTAGGCTACCCTCCCCCTTTACCTTTAGTACAGCTCTTTTGAAAGTATCCACGAATCGCTCCGCTTGTTCATTTGATTGCAGATGGTACGGCGGGGAGCAAAATGTGCGAAGGCGTTTTGTCGACAGAAATCACTGAATATTTGTGATGTAAATTGGGACCCGTTATCGGTGACTAGTGTCTCTGGAAACCAATGACACGCGAATATCTTCATCAATATTTTCAGAGTTTTCTGCTTAGCCGAAGGAACTACTGGATGGATCTCTGGCCATTTTGAATATGCGTCTACTAATATCAAGTAGTAGACTCCTGACATGTGTCCGGCAAAATCTAAATGCACTTTGCACAATGGTCTTGCAGGATCTGGCCAGCTTACTGGTTCAACCTTTGGTGGGTTTTTTGATGCTCACTGACAGTGGTTACTGTTGCTTACCACGTCTTCACTTTAAGCGTCCATTTTCTGCCAGTATGCATAACTTCGTGCCACTGACTTTTAATCGAGCTGTTCCATGATGTCCAGCGTGAAGTTGTTTGAGTACTGCTCAATATAACTCACATGTATCACCATTCGATCCCCGAACATGAGGCACCTTTCTACAATGCAAGGACCCCACAGCTTTTTGCAGGGGAGGAGATCGGTGTACTTTTTAGTTGTACACGAACACACAGATTATGTGAACGCACGGGACCATACCATTATATATTTTTTTCAATAAGGAGAGGTGTTATGCGGGACCACTAAAGAAGAGTGAAAAACTTCCAGAACTGTGTTTTAGAGAACTAATTCATCTATTTTTGTCGTAAGTAGTGTAAACATTACATTTCTATCATTGTTACGTTCCTCTCACCCTATCCTCCCGATAAGCATATTTACTGTTATTATATTGTCTTTTATCATGGACTGCAGTTAATTAGTCGTGTACAAGTGGTCCCTATTCACTACCACTGTTTCCTTAAATCTGTATTAATGTTAGTTTTCTAATTAGTTTGCTGTGTGGTCTGATTTTATGTATATATGAAGGAATGCTTGAAATATAATAGGATTCTGTTTGGTTGGCCTATCGGCTTGCGTTTTTTCTTATTTCGGTTTGGGACTCAGTGTGAATAGGACAGACGCACGATTACCGACTAGGCGCAAGTGATTGGCATTTCTCCAACCAACCACCGAATTTTTAGCATCATAACAGTTGTACTTTTTCGTTGTTCCGAAGTAGTTGATCTAAGAATCACAGTCGGTAGCGGTTTTAAAGCCACTGCACATTTCTGTGTTGCTGCTGATGAAAGTTTGTGAACTATTTATTCAATACTCAAAGTCGCCAACTATACTTGTCCAGTTGTAGTTCATATAATTACTGCATATCAATTGACTTCGCGAATAGAGAAGTAGGTACTAACACTTATATAGAAATGTAATTAGAACCAAAATAATCCAGCAAACAATGTAGATTTGAACAGCTTAGAAGTTAGAGAGAAAGATAAACAATGCACTGAAAAGGAATACACAAAGGGATGCACAATGCAAAAGTCTATATTTTCAGCGGACTATTCGGGCATCTTTACGCTGGAGTTGGGATATAATAGACCTCGTATTTATATCTCCGAAACTTGTGTACTGTATCTGTAACAGCTAAATCATATATAAAACGCATACTGAGCTTATGCAAACAGATTAAGAAACAGTATCTTGCTTAATTTCCGAAAATTTGAAGCTTCCTTACGACAAAAGACTAGATAAACATGTTCACTTTGTAACAGTAGAACCAGACGGTAACTACTATCGGTCTTCAAAATACCAAATAATCAGCCTAGTTTTTTTCGTGTTCCGATTTTTTTACCATCTGGAACATGCAAGTAACCAGGATACTTAGAAAGCCTATAAACCAAGAGTCAACAATTACCCAGTTGACCATCGAATATCCCACAGATTAACCAACTAATGTAACTCTCAACCCTAACATATATTTGCAGATCCATTTGAAATCATTGTGGAAGGAAAAATGGATCAACTGAAGAGCTCTTATTGCCAAGGCTAACACAGGAAATCTGGCCTTCTTACTTACTTACGGCTGTTACACCTCTCGGAGGAGCATAGGCCGTTTGCCAGTACTTTCCATTCAACTCTGTCCTGAGCAATCCTTTCCAGCTTTTCCTAGTTGCTGTTCTTCCTTTCAATGTTTGCTTCCAATTCTCGACGGAATGTGTTCTTTGGCTTTCCTCTTTTTTGTTTTCCAACAGGATTCCAAGTTGGTGCTTATTACGTGATATAGTCTGATGATTTCCGCAATGTATGTCCTATTCATTTCCAACGTCCTTTCCTGATTTCCTCTTCAGCTGAAAGCTGGTTTGTTATCTTTCATAGTTAGCTGTTGCCGAAGGTTTCCGGCCAACGGACATTCAATATTCTACGTAGACAATTGTTAATAAATACCGGTACCCTCCTGAGGATGTTTGTAGTGGTTATCCACGTTTCAGCTCCATGTAGAAGAACTGACTTGACGTTCGAGTTGAAGAGTCTAACTTTGAGGTTGGTAGACAGTTGTTTGGACTCTCATATATTTTTCAACTGTATGAATGCTGCCCTTGCTTTGCTAATCCTTGCCCTTTCATCTGCATCGGATCGTCCTTGTTCATCGATGATGCTCCCCAGGTATGTAAAAATACCCATTTCTTCCAGAGTTTAAACATCAAGTTAAATTGGGTCGGTGCTCTCTATGTTGAATTTGGGGATCTTGCCATTACCCTTATGTATGTTCAGGCCTATTGATGCTGAGATTGGTGCTACGTTGGTTGTCCTCATGTCCGCATGTACCATAGTACTTGTGAAGAAAAGTTAACTGCAGCAGCGAAGGTGATACCGATTAACTGTGACTAGAAATTCTTCGTGACTCTTGTAAAGGCCTTAATTTTCCCACTACATGGAATGCTATCTTTATCGTGCTCAAACTCATGGATCTGGCTAAACATCCCCTTGATGTCAGTCAATACGTCCACCTTTTCTTTCTAAATCTCAGAATCACACTCAGAAATCAATTGGTAAGATCAGGACTCAAGAGTAGCTTGTCGTCCAATGATCGTCCCTCATGTTTAACTGAATAATCAAATACAACTCTAATTTTCTTGGGTTTTCCCAAATGAACTGCGGCGTGAAGCATTACAGATCATACGTCAGATCTATTCTTTAATAATACAACCTTAGATTTGCTGATCTTTGGTTAGGTTTTCAAAAAGTAATTGGCAAAAATATTAGTATTGGATCGCATGACATCATTAATGACATGTAGCGATATAAAGTGCCTACCACTACAACCTTCCACTGCATATTTTTCCCGTAATCTCCAATCTTTCGCCAAGGGATTGGTCTTCAGGCATAAGCGACATAACTTTTTTCCTTGATTAAATCATACCTTTTTTTCTAATTTCAACGTTAGTAGTGTTGGATACTGGAAGAGGAAGCGGATTCCAATACACACTACACAAACCTAACCGTTTTCACAAAGTTGACTCGCAGGTGACTAATTAAGTCGAAAAAGGTTATTCAACATTCAGAACCACTAAAATTCCGTATGTAAAGCCTATAGGATACCAGGCAAACTGTAGGAATATTGATACTATCTCTTACAATAACATCTTATTTACTTACTTACACCTGTTACCCCTCACAGTGGAGGATAAACCACACACCCGTATTCTTCAATCAACTCTGTCCTGAGCTATCCCTTCCAGCCGTTTCCAGTTGCTGTTCACCCTTTTAATACCTGCTTCCAATTCTAGACGCTGTGTGTTCTTAGCCCTTCCCCTTTTACGTTTCAGGCCTACTGATGCTAAGGTTGCTGATACGCTGGTTGTCTTAACATACATTAATTGGTGTGCATGAGTTAGAATAGCTAGATCATTAGCAAAGTCCAAATCATCAAGTCGTATCCTACTTGTCCACTGAATTTCGTTCTTCTCCTCAGATGTAGAGGTTTACATGATCAAGACAACCACTAAAAAAAGAGAAAAAGCAAAAGTAGGCAGCCTTGTTTGACACCAGTTCTCAATGAGAATGCATCTGTCAGCTGTCCTCCATGCACAATTTTTCACTGTTATCCATCGTTAAAATTCCGGATGATGTTGACGAGATTTTCTGGTACGCCGTAGTGTCAAAGAAGTGTTCTCAGTGTTCTCGTGTTTACACTGTTAAACGCCTTTCCATAGTCAATGAAGTTGATGTACAGTGACAAGTTTCATTCAATCGATTATTCAACAATGATCCGTAGTGTTGCGATTCGGTCTGTGCATGACCGATCCTTACGGAAACAGCCTGTTGATCTCGAAGTTGAGCATCCACTCAATCTTTTTTTCTGTTCGACAACACTCTGTTGAAGACTTACCCTGGTGCTGACAATAGTGTGATCTCCGTGTAGTTCCCACATTTGCTCAACTCTCCTTTCTTTGGTATCTTGATAAGGTGTCATTCTGTCCAGTCTCCTGGCACTAGTTCTTTCTCCCAGATTCTCCTGAATAAAACGTGAAGCATTCTTGCCGTTATGTCTATGTCTGACTTGAGTGCTTCGGCTGGTATATTGTCAGGTCCTGCTGCTCTCCCACGTTTGATCTATCTGATGGCCATCTTGATTTCTTCCATCGTTGGTGGAGTGATATCTATTGGAAGATCTGTAAATGCTACAACGATATCTGGTAGATTTAGTGGAGCTGACCCATTCAACAGTTCCTCAAAGTGTTCTACCCATCTGTTTTTTTGTTCTTGAATCTCAGTGATTAGCTTGCCTTCTTTGTTCTTGACCGGTCACTCTGGTTCACTATATTTTCCTGCCGGTTTCCTCGTTGTGTCGTATAGCTATTTCACACTTCCTTCTCTTGCAGCTTTTTCCGCTGTCGTTGCAAGGCCTTCAATGTACTACCGTTTGTCGGCTCCGATGCGCTGCTTTACTTGCTTGTTTACATCTGTGTATTCAGTTTGTGCCTTGATTTTCTCCGCTCTTGTTCAGATTTTGTTGATTTCTGTCTTTCTGTTCCTCCCTTGTTAAACTTTGCCCAGGGTCTCAGTGGAGGTCTATTTCTTTTAATGGTGATTTATACGGCCCAGAACCTCATGACACGTTGAAGTTAGTACTTCTTTGATTCCTTTCCATTTGTCCTCTAAAGTAGTTTCTTCTTCTTCCAGTAGATCTTGTAAGGCTTGGAACCTGTTGTTGAGAGATATTTTGAATATCTTGGGTTTGTCAGTACCTCAAAGAAAGACTGTATTGAACCGTTTTTATGCTGTTACTGTAGTTGTCGATTGCTTCTATAGCTCCAGTTTCATTCTAGCAACCACCAGGTGATGATCTGAAGCTATGTCAGCTCCTCTCCTGGTTTTCACACCTTTTATCGATCTTTTGAATTTTTAATGATACATATATGATCGATTCGATTCTCCGCCTGCAGCTTTTCTAGGGTTTCTGCCGGTCCCAATCCCGCGTAAAAATGGAGGGTTGGGCATAGTGCTAGCACCCCTACCCCGTAAAACACAAGCTTGGTAAAAAACGCTAACGAGGCCTTCTTTCCTTATCTAATTTAATCAAACTGAAGCAGATAAAAATAATTTGATGTTAATTAGAGCAAACAACGGTAGAATAAGATGAATTCATTTTGTTTATCCGGTTCTCCTCAGATGCTTACAACCTACGATATTTGATAATCAAAATTAAAATGGCAAGGAGATTATAAATAATGATGTGATGAAGTAGTTAAAACATTATCACAGTAAAAAGAAATTTGCCGCTGTTTTTCTATGAATGCATGGATTTAGTTTAATACGCTTGGTTGTTATTGCTGTAGCGAACTTAAGGAGACTGCAGTTTGACTGTTGGCTAACCACCTTGAAGGATTTTGAAATATTAGCTGCATGTCTTGCGTCTTACAATAACACTGTTGTAGTTTCTTGATCCGTTTGATAGTAGACTTTTAGGGACAGTCCTTAAAACGGAGGTAGGCTTTTCTTTATCCCAATGTAACTGTTTTAGCAGGAATCAAAAAAAAATTCACTAAGTCTCCCTCACTATAATATTAAGTAACTGATAATGTTAAGGGTATTTATGAAATTCCTATTTGAACTCATTTCTTAAAGTTCGTATCAAAAGTGATTACATCAGTTTGGACGTAGAATTTGACGTCCAACTTTTGGCGGGAGATGTTATGTAGTCGGTCGTCGGGTGTTTCTGAAGCGAAAGCGGTTATCTCAAGTATCTTAGTAGTTTTATGACTCACTCTCGTTTAATTTAGACAACAGTGATGCTACCAGAGTCAGTGCAACCAATAACTTTGAACAGTGTGACTGGGACAAACAGTCCAGGACTCAAGAGGAAGACGAATCTTTGGGTAAGATTAAAATCACGACTTATTCTATAAAGCGCGTTCTAACGAAACAGAGAGTTTTGGAGAATTTCATACTGCTGTAGAATGCCTTAACGAATCGGAGGATGGGAGTGGTGATTATCCTGAAAGTTCAAAAAGAAGAAAAAGTATATTGACCAAGCAATCCACAATTACATCAGAGGATGTTGATCCTTTTGAAGATGTCACTTCCGCTGTCAATGAAATGGAAGATAAAAAGGCGATTTCACCGATTGAATGGGATAGAGTTTCTGATGAGGAGAGTGAGAACAGAGATGAGCTTCATGTTGACGCGCCGGGTGACGAGTTTTCAAAAGAAGAAGAAGCTCAAAGTGTTGCTCGATCTTCTGGCACTAAAGGCCATATATGCACAACCCAGAAGGAAAATTTGGTGCCTGATTTACGTCATCTTTTTCGATCTACAAAGTACTTTATGATCAAGAGCAACAACTTTGAAAACATTGAAATAGCTAAGTCACGCAATGTATGGGCTACAACGAAGGGTAATGAAACAAGACTCAACAAAGCATTTTTTGATTACAACAATGTCCTACTCATATTTTCTGTGCGTGAAAGTGGGAGATTCCAGGGATTCGCTCGTATTATCGCTTCCTCAGACCCCCGAATCAAGGTTGACTGGGTTTTGTCTTCGCGCATGAACACTGGATTACTTAGTAATCCTTTCAGAATTAAGTGGATATCCAAGTTTGTCACTTATTTAAGTTATTTTAACTAATAGGTCTGAACTGTCTTTCACAAAAACTGGACACCTTTTGAATGCATGGAATGAAGACAAACCCGTGAAAATCGGAAGAGATGGACAGGTTTGTTTATTGTACAATATCTAATTGTGTTCTAGGAAATTGAACCTACATGTGGCGAAGCACTCTGTCGAATGTTTACTGAAGATGTGTCTGGAGAAGACCATAGACAACCAAATACTGTCCAGGCTATTGGTGAAAGAATCAGTCGTCGAAATGCATTTGAAAGACTTGGAAAAATTGTTGGTCGCCATAGTCAGACCAATCACAATGGTACTCGCGTAGGTCTGGGTAATCAGATCAACACTGGATTATTGGGGGATGCTACTGGAGTTAATCAGCGGTATATGACATCGATCGAGCGAAGAAGTTTGGCGAATTACCCTCCTATTACACCTTTAATTAATACAGATGGTTCACGACTGTCATCGTCGGGAACTACACCACTGTTACAAGTAAATGCAGCAGCAGCTGCAATGGCAGCAGCCGCAGCCATGGCTGCAATAAAGTCTTCGGGATCACAGTCATTCGGTGCTTTTAATCGTAGTGGCACGAATACTCTCAATTCCACAATGAATTCCAGACTTCCTATACAGCCACCTGCTTTCCCTAATATGTTTTCAACTTTTCCAAATGCAAGCGGTTCATTTCCACGTTTAAATGTATCTAATTCCTCTAATGCTACTCTACTTCCATTGTTGCAGCAACAGCAGCTTCGCATATCTGGATCAGCTGCAAATGCCGCCGCAGGTGCTGTCCTTTCACAGGCAATGCAGCAAGCTCGCAGCCTATCCAATCCTAACATAATGACTCACCCAGCCATAGCAGTCAATCCTGCGATAAATAGTCTGCTCGTAAAATCTCAAACTAAAAGAAGTCGTTCGCGCTCCACCAGCGATAGTACGGCTTACAGTTATGCTCGTGAACGTAATCCAAGGCATCGGAGAACTGATGATTATATTGAGGAAGAGTCTCCACGTTTTGATACAACTCATAAGAAGTCTCATTCCCCGAGGTTAGGTGTTATTGAACACTGGACACAAGAATCAAAAATTTGTGCTAATTTATTTATTATTTATTTATGGACTGTTTCACATCTAGTTAACCATATTGTTTTGTTGTGCTTTACGTGAACTAAATTTTTCCACTCTTCATGCCAGCAACTTGATTGTATCATAGCCATATGAACAAATGACATTAGATTTCATATTTTCTGATGTTTGGTTACTAATGTAGTTGTACTAGTAGGTACATTGGAAACTAAGAATTTTTCAAAGGTTCTTGTGTGCATCGAACATTATGTGCATTTTGTAAGTGAAGTTTGGCTTAAGTTTGCTTGTGTTGAGGTTTTATGGTCTTCATTTCCTGAAGTAGAGTTATTATGTTTGGTGACTTAATCTAATTCATTGTTTTTAGGTATAATACAGGTAAAGATTGTTTGTGGGCATTTAATTCCCTGTTTTTATGTATTTTAAATTAATGTTTGTTTTCATTTTCAACAACCTGTCTTCACTCGAATCGGATCTCTTGGTTCGGATTCTGTCATCAAGACGACGTGAAGTCACTTCAAGGCGTGAAGATTATGAAAGTGAGTCAAGATGTTTTTAAGTGTCATTTGTAGCTACTCGTTTTGCGTATATTCCGTTCACGAGTCGTTTTGTGTTGAATTGCATTCCCCGAAACATGTCTTCTGTAATCCAACGATTATATATTAATAACAAACTGTTTATTTTAGTATTCTGTCACAAAACTGTAGTAATTACATAATCACATTTTAGCTTACTACATACTGTTTTCGCTAAATCAACCTCCATGGATTTCGGTTATGTATTTAAAGGTCATCTAGACATACACTCGGATCTACTACTACTGTTATCGTCTAGTGTTTTAATTTCAAGAATGCCGGTCAACCAGTAATTAGAATTATGTGGAGGAACGAGTACTTGCGAAGCTTAGTCAATTAGTTTTTTATCTTTACCATCAATTCCTTAGTAGATGGTAATCATTACGAACGGGTTAATCAAATAATCGTGGCTATTATCACGTTTTATATGCTGAAGAGTGAAATATAAACGTTAGAAAAGTGGTAAATCATTTGTACCAATATCTGACACTTCGCATCGCTACAAGTAAAATAGGTCGACTAAATGAAATGCATAGAAAGTAAGGACAGTGGGACCACTATTATTTGAACTAAACATGAAGATATAATCGAAAGTTGGAAATTCAGTTACAATCGGAAGCTTAAAATATCGTTAAGACTCAAGATTTAGAGTAGATAAACAAGGGTTAATTTCATGTTTTGTTTTAACCAAACTTAACAGTCTTTTAAACTTATATCTTTCCACATAGCTTGATAATGTATTATTAAGACCCCTAGCCTTATGGTCTACATAAAGATTGGTTTTATTCATGTGGTTCCTGTCATCATACAACAGTTAAATAAACCATGAGTACAACATTCAGGAAAACCTGCAACTTTTGTCTCTGATTTACTAACCAGATACTCTCTCATAAACGTAAATGCACATATTTGAACTGTAGATGGTACCAGACGTTTGTCGAGAGGTTGGTGATGCAAGTTATTTATAACCTCACCAGAGTACGATAACTCACTGAAGTACTTAATTTAGAATTCTATGGTTGGATTTAAACCTGTGATAAACTGTCACAATAACTACCGTCATATGCCATTCATAATGCAGTCGACCTCATACCTAGAGTATATGGGTGGTCTAATTCCGTTTCATAAAGTCATTCAGTTAGTCTGAAGCAATGTATGTGTGTATGATCAACATAGAACCTTGCACATGTGTGCATCGGTTCAAGTTGCCATCTCTCTATGGCACCGCAAGATTAACACCACAGTAGAAGTTACTTCAATAATAATAATAGTTACAAGGAGTATGAACACATAGAATATGGTTCAGGGGGCGTGGAAAGTTATGGAATAGTTTAAAGCTCACGATTTAAGGGAGGACAATCACTGAATACATCTACGCCATTGCGACCGGTTCTGGGCCATATTACTCAGTGTTTCTAGCCGCTGGTTACGGTATTCTCGAGGACCCCAACCAGGTAGTCAGCAGCTACCGACACGACTCAACCCAGCAGTCAGTGACTTCATGGACTGATGCTATGTTTTAGTTTAACCGCCTCTAACTCTATCGTCCTACTCCTATATCAGCTAACATCGCGCGTCGAGGCAGACGGTGGTTGGGGGATACGCGACACATGTCCCAATCACCTTAGTCGATGGAGATTCACAACCTCGTCGACTGATCTACTACCTTGGTCTAACACCCTTCATCTAACCTCATTATTACTTACTTGATGATCCTAGCTGACGCGAGCTATGTTTCGAAGACATCGATAGTCAAAAACTAATAACCTTCGAATGTCGTCTACCCTTAGTGGCCATGTCTCACACTCATACAGTCAAAAAGGAGCGAGTTGTTGCGCAGTACACTCTTCCCTTCGTTGATAGACGAATATCTCGTCTACACCATTGGTGACGTAAGTTACCAAAAGCCGAACGAGATTTTTGAATTCGTACTGCGATTTCGTCAGAGACCAACCTATTAGGGCTAATCAGACTTCCAAGTTAAGTGAAGCGGTTGACGTGCTTAACTACTTCACTCCCTATCTTTACCTCAGATGTTGACGAAGACCAGTCCTGGAGCAATAGTTTTCATTTGGAGGGGGGCGGACGCATTCTGAACATGGTTGCATTGGTGCTTATTACTGTCAAAGGATCTTACATTTTATCAGCGTCTTCGCTAAACATGACTATGTCATCAGCATATTCTAAGTCAATAAGTGGATCTCGTGATAGGAGATCGATTCCTGAAGAGTCAGACGATGAGAGTATAATTTCCAACAGTAAATAGACTGAAATTAAACAAAAATGGTCTATTTGAGTCCACCATCTCACCACTCTTCGATCAACCTGCCTGCCATGGTAGGACCTTAAGGAATGATTGTTCCAGGCAGTGTAGCCCGATCGAGTCATCACGATAGACAAACCCGACCACCACGTCAAGGTAGCAGCGCTGTCGGGACTGAAACAACGTAGAGCCTGATATCTGCACTTATGCTTGGTGTCATATCGCATTAGTACAATAAGATCAATGTAACATAATACTGGAACATAATTTAGAGAAAATCAGTGGTAAGGTATGCATGAAAGAATGGTGGAACATAAGATCTAGAAAACAAGGAGTAAATACATCAACTCTACTGTTATCGATTCTAGGCAGTCACTCAATGTTTGCAATTTCTGATTGCGATCATCGTGCTGAGTCTAACTGGGTCAGTCAGTCAGTTACAACGCAGAACTTGGTACATGTGTACATCAGTTCAAGCTGCCATGCCTCAGTTAGCATATATAAATTAAATTGTCGAACCGAATCCCAGAGTAGTGGAGATAATAACAGAGTTGGTATTAATGGAGAGGATTAGAGATCGAAGATAACATTTAAGAGAATATGATTCAGTAAAAAGAAAATTATGATGAATTTAAGAAGCTTAGACTTTGGAGTAAGACAAGGAATGGATACACACGAGCCATCGAAAACGATTTTGAGCTATATCACCCAAAGTCTCCAACCACTGGTTACGATCATCACGCGGGCCCCAACCGAGTGGTGTATAACTGGGTAATCTGTGCTTACCAACAAGGCTCAGATAATTAGTTAACGACTTTATGGACTGATGCGACTTTTTTGACTGCTGCTTTTCTTCCATTTTATCCATACACAATATATCAATGTGAGTCGAGGTAAGCAGGGGTCTGCAGTACTTGATACATGTCCCAACCACCCCACTTGATAAAAATTTGCAGCCCTATCAACTGATTAACTATTTTTGCTTAGTATTTTATGCCTTACCTCAACATTACTTACTTGATCATTCCAGGATAGGCTAGCGATGCTTCGAAGGTACCTGTGGTTTGCAGCCTTCTCGTGTTTTCTATTTTCGTAATCTATATTTCGCAACCATAAGTTAATACGGAGTGAACTACTGCGTAGTATACTCCTTCTTTAATTGGCAGATGGATATCTCAACTAAACTGTAAGTAACGCAAGTTGACAAAAGCCAAACAAACACTTGGAATATGTGTTGAGATTTCGCCAGTTACCGACTCACCACAACTGATGAAACTTCCGACATAATTGAAGTAATCAATATACTTAACTACTTCACTACCTATGACCAATATATGTGGTAATGTAGATCAATCTTGAAATGACGTTTTGAATTCAAAGACATGCTAAACACCCTTACATTGTTACTCAGGGTGTATATTAGACAGCATATTGTCAGTACCTTCACCGAATAGAATTGTTTCATCTACGTAATCTAGGTCAGTAAGGAGGCCTTTTATAAGTCGTACTGTCTGCTGTACAGAGCCGTGACGACAGTACGGTGTTTCTCTCAGATAACCAGCATGCCAGCAGTGTCGCCTTACCACAAAGGAAGGGCGGAGTTATGAAAGTTCGGCTCAAAAAATGCATATCTCACCTTACTCCACAGATTTCCATTCCCGAGGGTAATGCCTTACCAGGTACGGAGCTAACAACTAAAACCTTTCTCAAACAGTTGTTCCTTGGGTATTGCGGTTACGTTTCCAGGTCTTTCCAACCAACCCTAACCAGATTTACTTTTGAGCCGCACCAAGAAGAACCTTTCCACAGCGTAGGCAACCGGTAAGTGATAGCCAATCTTATACCTCAAGCAGCCTTCGAGATTATTTCGTTCATAATCAAATTCTTACTCCTAATTATGTTTCTACTTTTACTCCTATTGTCCCCACTCTTATCCCACACATGCCATTAGTGACTTGATTTGGTGAGGCTCTGTTCCAGGTTGCCTGAACCATGCTCTTAACTCCTTACTGAAGCTTTTAATGTTCAGACCTTTTGTCGAATTCCTCAACGGGTCGCAATAGCTAAAACCGTTGAATCTCTGACCGTTAATGTATGTTGTGTTTCGGAGACACATATAAAACCCTAGCGTAGTCATTCAGTTGTCACGTAATTAGTCCAGCGGACCTGCACGACATACTCTTCGTTTATCCGGGGGCCCAGTAGCAAGCTGTCGTGATCTTGCTGGTGTAGGTATAGCACTAAGTCTGTGAGCAGAACAGGCACTTCTTGAATGGATTCCTGCCAACAGTCGTCTCTGCACTGTCCATCTAAATGGCATAGTGAGTACCCGGGAAGATAGAGTCATCGTTTAGGTTCATGCTTCCCACTGACTGTAGCTCGGAGTGAGTAAGAGATGAATTCTGTAAGATGTTCTATGACCTATTTCGGAAAGCGAGACACCTACACATTGTAATCATAGCAGGGGATTTTAATGTTAAAGTTGGTAAGGCTGGAAAACCTTCTTGTTATTAGTTCGTGAACGAAAAAGTCAATAATTCATCCAAAAAATAGTTAGTTAAACACTTTACTGATCTCAGGCACAAAGTTCATCCCAAAAAAGCTTCGGGCAATTTTAAAGCAGCTATAAATGCAGAGACTAAACCTTCGTTCAACCCTAGGAAACAGCAGTGGGTTCCTGAAACTTCTAGTGAACTAATGGGAGCCCGAATACTCATAACGACAGACTTACAGAATGGTGGAGAGCTACAACATCTCTAATGTAGACTAACAAAAGCCTACGCAAGGATCATGAGCAACAGTTGGTCACAAAAGTATTGTCGGTGGAAACGGCTCCGGTATTAGGTAATCCTAGGCAATTATTTTGACTCATCAAGGAAACTAGTGTTCAAAAGTCTGCCGTTAGTGAGACTATTTCGGAAAACGATGGATCCATGATCCACTCTTGTCTAGTCTAGAAAGTTAGACTGGTGGGTAAAACATTCAGGAGCAGTTCAACCAGACTTCGGCAACTCTTCACTTACTGAGTATCCCAAAACTACCGGAATGGTTATAGGCGATTTGAAGTGAGGTAAAGCAGCAGGACCTGATAGCTTTATTCCAGATATCCTTAAGGACGTGGGTCCAGTTTTCGCATACAGGCTGACTGATATGTTAGCTAAAATCTGGGATCTGGACGCAATCCCATCTGACTCGTCTTGATTTATGATTGTCCTAGTTTATAAGAAATGACAGAAATTCTCTTATGATAGCCACAGAGAAATCAGTTTGGCTAACGTAGTGTCTAAAATATTGGCGATTGTAACCACCCTACGCTTATCTGAAGTTAGGGAACGTCAAACCTGAGGAAACCAGGCTAGTTTCAAACCCGGGTGTGGATGCGTTGATTAGGTATTCATGCTGCGACAACATCTGACAATAGTGGTATTTTTTTTTTTAACTTAAAAGCCGCGTTTTATTCCGCAGATCAAGAGGCAGTGGCAGTGTTTGTTATTAAAAGGCGTACGTCGAAAGTAAATAAACCTTATAAAGGCTCCCTACCCGAACACCACTGGTCGAGTCAGAGCTTGTAGTGAACTGTTAAGATAACTATTAACTTCAAGTTGTATTCGTCAGAGTTGCTCCTTGTCTATCTTTTTATTTAATTTCGTCATAGATGTCCTAGAAGTTTCACTTTTATCCAAATAACAATATGAAGTCTTCTAAACATCATGAGTAACAATACAAGCATATTTGGGATGCGCATCTTTCCTCGTAAATGCAAAATGTTTCTTCAAGACTTGTCTGAGCCATCATCTAGACTGGTCGCAGGAAGTAAAATAGTTAAATGTGCTGACTACATTACCTAATTTGAAAGTATGATCAGCCCTTGTGGGCAGGTGTCTGACGAAATATCAACCCGAGTCCAGAGGATTCGCTTGGCCGAATTGCGTCACTTATAACATTGGTGCAATATCCCTCTCACTGAAAGGCCGAGTGTACTGCGCAGCAATCCACTCTGTTTCAATCTATTGGTATGAAACATGGGCCATAAAAGTAGATGTGCATATGTTTCAGGTCTTCGTAACATCACCCATATATCATGGAGTGATCGAGTAGTAAATGTTAATGTTAGACACGTGGTACTATAGAAAATGGCAAATCATTGAATGTGGTTATGGACGTTCATCCACTGAGGTGGCTGGGACATCTGTAACTTATGCACTTTCACCACCTGCCTTGTCGCGTTGTGACTTGGTTTCGAGTAGGTTGATTGAAATCTGAGGGCAGTCATAGCAAAGCATAGCATCAGTCTTTAGATGTTGGTCTAAGCCATGTTGGTAGATGCAGACTGCCTAGTTGGAGTCAGGGTGATAATGACAATGAATGACTAACGACACTGCATGACATGGCTCAGAAGCGGTCACAGTGGCCCATATGCATTCGCTCTTTATGTACTTTTAGATCTTAGATTCCATTATTCCTTCATACGTACGGTTGCTTCATTCCTTTTTTGTTGAATTATACGATAGTGTTTATCTCTTTTTTTTTCTAATAGGGTACGGCAACTTGGCCGTATGCATTAGGTCCTACCTAGTTAATGATTAACTGTTTACCACTCATCAGTCTATTTTTTTGAATGGAAAGTTAATTATAGTCCCATCTTTTTCCGAAATAGTCTCACTGACAGCCAACTTCTTAATGTTGGCTTTTTTGATGAGTCGGAGTATTTGTCTGGCATAGCATATAGCAGCCGTTTCCAACCTTTTTACTTCCGTTACTCACCACTGCTCATAGTGGTTAAATAGAATTTGTGTTAGTCTACTTTCTAGTTTTACACTCCATTATTTTTCGAGCCTGTCGAGGTTACCTTTTGAGCAGCTTTTAGTTTAGTGTAAATCTGGAAACTTATTGTTTTTTTTCCCTATCACTCTGATATAAGACGGAGACATATATTGCTTTTTGAATATCGTTCCAGTCTTCGCCCGACCGTAGCTGCTACCTTGACGTGGTGATCGGGCTTGCCTATCGTGATGACCCAACCGAGCTATACTGGATGGAACATATGTTCCTGTAGGTTCTACCATGCCAGGCAGGTCGATTGAAGAACGATGAGACTAAAAGCAGCTACTCAAGGTCTGAGGGCGAAGTCGTACTGCTGACCGCAGAGGGGTGTGACAGCAGTAAGGTGTTTCCCTCGGACAACCAGCATCTGCAGCAATGCTGCCTTCTCACAAGGAAGGAGGGGTTAGAAAAGGTCGGCCCTAAAAATGTCACACCTCACCCTACCTCACGGATTTCCGTCTCCGGCGGTATGGGTGCCCACTAAGGGCTTTTAAGTGCGGAGCTAATACTCAAAAATCTTTTCATAAAAAGGCCGTGCGTAACAGGCCTCAAGCAGTTGTCCCTTGGGCTCAGCGGTCACGCTCTCAGGTCTCTAAGACCAACACTAATCTACCTTCTTTTTCAGGTTTCTCAAGAAACACCCTTCCATGGTGTGGGCAGCCAGGAAGTGAAATCCGCCCTCATACCTCTAACAGCACACGAGATCATCTTGTTCGAAGCCAAATCCCACCTTCAACTCTTAATAACTCTCTTATCACCATGCCTAATCCTTCTAACATAACTTTATCGCCTTGCGTCTCTAATGCTATTGGTTTGAGTTCACGAAACGTTATCCCTGGTCTCCTAAAACCGCGCACTAAGTTGTATATTGGAGCGATCAACGTTCGAACGTTATGTCAAATAGGACAACAGGCATCCTTAGCCATGACTCTAGAATCCCGCTCCTTCGATATCTGCTGCATCTCTGAGACGCGTATACAGGATCCAAGCACAGTCATTCGCTTGACCTCACCTTGTGAAAATAAGGAATCTGCTCGGTTCACTCTTCGTGTTTCCGGGGACCCCACTGCTACCACTCGAGGCCTTGCTGGTGTAAGTATAGCACTAAGTTTAAAAGCTGAACAGGCTCTCCTCGACTGGATTCCAATAGACAGTCGCTTGTGCGCAGTCCGTCTAAATGGAACGGTAAGGACTCGTAAAGATAGGGACACACGCCGTTGTCTCTTTGTTGTCTCTACCTATGCTCCCACTGATGAAATGAAAGATGAATTTTACAGAAAGCTTTCTGACCTTCTATGTAAAGCTAAGCGCACTGATGTAGTAATAGTGGCGGGTGATTTTAATGCCCAAGTAGGTAGACTAGATGAAACCGAAAGGCACCTAGGTGGATCATATGGTGTTGAGGCTCAACGAACAGACAATGGCGACCGGTTACTACAACTTTGTTCAGATAAGCGTTTATTTCTCGCAAACACCAACTTTAAGCATAAGGAAAGACATCGGTTGACATGGCGGCCCCCGAAATCAACCCAACGCTGGACTCAAATAGACCACATTGCTATTAGCCATCGTTGGTGAGGCTCGATAGAAGACTGCCGCTCGTTTTGGAGCACATGTTTAGACTCAGATCATGCCTTAGTGCGAGCGCGTATTAGTCTGCGACTCACTGGACGTAAAAGATCCACGACAAGGATCCCCCCAGAGTTCAACTTAATGATGAAAAAGTCAAGAATACATTCCAGGAACAACTAAAATACCAATTAGTAAACGACGTAAACTGTTCTCAACCTGAGCTAGCCTGGAATGATATCCAAAAAGCTGTTGAAAGAGCAGTAATATCTATTAATAAACTATACCTAAAGGTTAGGAAAACTCAGTGGATTTCAGCTGCATCTACTGAACTGATAGATACTCGGCAACACATCCCGTCTGGTTCTGAACATGATGAGCAACGTAGGCAACTTAAACACAAACTAATCAAAAGCTTACGCAATGATCGTGATCAGTGGTGGGTGGCGAAAGCTAAAGAGATGGAAAAGGCAGCGGCAATAGGTAACAGTAGGCAACTGTTCAGACTTATCAAGGAAACGGGTATCAGGAACCCAACTGTAAGTGAAACTATCTGCGAAAAAGATGGTTCCATTATTCACTGTCAATCCAGATTAGACCGATGGGCAGAACACTTTTGGGAACAGTTCAATTGGCTCACGGCGTCATCCCTGCTGCCCACCATCCCCAAACAATCTGAATGGCAAATTAACATTGGTCGCCCAAGTTTCAGTGAGGTTGTGAAGGCTATTGGAAACTTAAAGCGAGGGAGAGCGGCAGGACCAGATGGATTGACCCCTGAGATATTTAAGGAAGATGGTCCAGTCTTAGCAGCCAGATTAACTGAGATCTTGGCTAGAATTCGGGAACTAGACGTAATCCCATCTGACTGGTCTCAAACACTAACCATTCCGGTCTTTAAGAAAGGACAGAAGTCCTCGGGTGACAATTACCGAGGAATCATTTTAACGAATATAGTGTCTAAAATACTAGCTTCAATAATACTTCGACGTCTAACTAAAGCTCGTGAAGAGCAAACTCGATAAAACCAAGGTGGTTTCAAATCCGGACGTGTTTGTATAGACCAAATATTCACACTACGGCAGGTTATGGAACATAGGCACACTTTCAGACGCCCAACAATAGCTGTATTCCTTGACCTTAAGGCGGCGTTTGACTCTATTGATCGTAAGGTTATGTGGCAATGTCTGTCATTGAAAGGCGTACCGGAGAAGTACATTAACCTTATACAAGCTCTCTGCTCGAACACCACATGTCGTGTTAGAGCTTATGGCAGATTGTCTTCGGAATTGACCACTTCTAGTGGTGTTCGTCAAGGTTGTCCGCTATCTCCATTTTTATTTAATTTTATCATGGACATACTTTTAGAGTTACCATTGTCATCGTCTGATTTTTCTGGGGTTGACCTCTTTCCAGGAGATAAACTTACTGACTTAGAATATGCGAATGATATAGTTCTACTGAGTAAAGATGCTGATAAAATGCAGAATTTTTCGACTACCTTAAACTTGAACGTAAGCATGTTTGGGATGCGATTCTCCTCATCCAAATGCGAAATGTTACTTCAGGACTGGCTTAATTCGGCACCGAAGTTAGTGATAGGGAGTGAAGCTATTGAATGTGTTAACCGCTTTACTTATCTCCGGAGCCTCATCAATCCTGACGGCCTGGTGTCTGATGAAATCTCAGCTCGTATATATAAGGCCTGATTGGCTTTTGCCAATTTGCGTCACTTGTGGCGTAGGCGAGACATTCGTTTACTGACGTAAGCACGCGTTTACTGCGCAACAGTCAGATCCGTATTACTTTATGGATGTGAAACATGGCCATTAAGAATAGAGGATATTCGTAGGCTCCTAGTATTCGATCATAGATGTCTCCGAAACATTGCTCGTGTTTGCTGGGACTACTGAGTCAGCAATGCGTGGGTTAGGAATAGAGTACTAGATAAATGCGGTAAGTCTATTGATGAAGTAGTGAATCTTCACCGTCTGAGGTGGTTAGGACATGTGTTGCGTATGCCTGACCACCGTCTACCTTGACGAGCAATGTTGTCTATTGTGGGAGTAGGCTGGAATGAAGCTAGAGGCGGTCAAACGAAAACATGGCACCAATCCATGAAGTCATTGACAATTGGGCTGAGCCATGTTAATAGATGTAGACTACCTGGTTGGGGCCCACGCGATGATCGTAACAAATGGTTAGAGACCTTAGGTGATATGGCTCGAAATCGTTAGCAACGGCGCAGATGCGTCCACTCCTTGTCTTCCTCCAAATTCTAATTTCTGAGCTTATTATAATTTTCACTTTACTAAATCACTTTTTATCTCTAATCTCATCTCTGATCTCTATGCCTTTCTATCAGTACTTACTCTGTTACTACCTTCCGCTACTCTGGGATTCGGTCTGACAATTTAATCTCTATCCGCTAATTGAGGTATGACAACTTGAATTGATGTATGCATGTACCAAGTTCTACGTTGTAACTGACTGACTAGCGTAATCAGAGTTCAAACATTTAATCAACGTTGTGTGACAATTTCCGATTGGGCCTCTTTTGCCTGATGGCAACTTAGTCTATTTGTGTCCATCGTTGTGTTTGTCAGAGGTCCCCAGGTTAATAACCGTCTTTCCTTATGCTCAAAGTTTGTAGTTGATATGAATAAGCGATCATCATAGCATAATTGTATGGGATAGTCTCCATTATTCTTTCTAACTAAGGCGTCAATCGATTCACTAAAGGGTTTTTCAGCTTGACTTAACGTATCGACTTAGGCGTTGAAATCACGTGCTATGATTACCATATGTGAGCATCTAACTTTTGAAAGATCAGTGAACTTCTTATAGGACTCATGTTTTGCTCCATCGTAGCTGCATTCAGTGAGGACATCGGCGGAAACGACGAAAACTCATCAGTGTACGTTTTTTTCTATTCGTGGTATCACTATAACACTGAGACAGACAGTTTATGATCGACTGTTGACAGGAATCTTTTCCAAACATGTCTGTTTTACTCTCAAACTTAATGCTCTACCTACACCGACATGGCCACAAGAACTTACTGTCAGATCCCAGATAAACGAAGAGTAAATTACTTTCATTCACCATAATGGCTAGATAAAGTCGGCTAAATGATTATGCTACAGTGCTGAATACATATTACGGAGACAACATATATCAGTAGCATGAGATTGTGTAGTTTTGGCTAGTTCGAGGTGTTGATTGATTTGAAATTTAAAGTCAAACATGTAGTTTCGACCGCGGCTTCAGGAAACCTTAGATGACACTTTATGAATTCTATTATTAGCACTGGTGGCACATGCGGATGAAGCAGGCAATAGTAGATAAAATTTAAAAATGGAAGTAAAAGAGATATTGTAAGGGGAAGAGACATGATCATGCAGAGATTGATCTCAAATGCTGTTTAGATAAGAGAGGTGTTGTCACTCTCCCGCCATCCAAATCATGTATTTTCTTGAAGTATTTGAGAGAGAAACCAGATTAAAGAGGGTCTGACATATCTGGAAGAAAACGTGATTGGTCAGTATCATGTGACAGACATAAGACAAAGACTAGGTGTTATATATATTGCATATTATTGGTTTATTGTTGTTGCAATACACACATGTGAGTGACTGGTCGGCTTCTTGATAAATCAATTGGATTATTGTGCCTGAGCAATAGATTAAGGTAAGGCTGAGTGCATAGCGCTGTTGATAAAGGAACTAATAATATTGACCATCCCCGCTTTAGATACAACAGAGTCTTGACGATACCGGAATGTGACAGCATTACCTAAGGAAAAGCTGATGGTTGTAAATGTTGTGTATGTCAAAAGTGAAATCGATGTGTGTCCATTTACATGAACAAAATTGAAGTAGAACAAGAGGATAGTAAATATATGTGATGTAGATGAGCAGTGTTAATTTGTGTATTTCTAGTATGAGATTGAAGGTGTCGGTTTAGATAACTCCTCCAACTTTGATGAGTCATAATGCTTTCTTTTCTATTTGGCACAGTTGGGTTCGGTAATATGTGGGATACCTATGCTTGCAAATTTTTGTAGTTGGAGAATTTCTTTTAGATTATTTTAATGTTTTTAATACCAATATGACGGTTGTTTAGAATACCATGTACTTCTATTACTGGTTTTATTTTGTATGTTTTCAAGATCTACAGCATTATTAGATATTCTTTTTGTGTAACTTAAACGCTATTTCGTCCGATTTGAAATTTTTCAAAATGACTATTATGTAGAAAGCATCACGATCGACACAACTCAGTCTGTAGATGCAGTTTTGTGTGGAGATGAAAGGGGTCTTTTGTTTCACACTAATTCATTGTAAAGAATGTTTGCCGTTGTGTGAAAGCTTTTATACTGTGTTGTTTCAGAACTTTTGCAGTTCTTTGATTGTCCCATAATAATATGGCATAATGACTACACCAACCCATGTAATATCATTTGAATTTCTATTTATCATTGGATCAAATCGTTTTTGGATATTTTTAATAATGTTTTTCGGGAAATTGTTAACCTTTAATGTTTGTTATACTCTTTTTCTTTATTTTCATTTCATTAAAGAATTCTAGTCTTTTTCTAAATAAATTGAGATCTAGATAAATTTCGCACTAAAAGGATATGTGAAATTAAAGTCAATGTACCAGTTAGTGTGTTGGTTTGCAGTAAATAGTGGGATTGACGGTTCCATTAGAGTTCCTGCTAACTTAGCAATCTAAAAATGGTATTTCATTATGTATATCATAATGTTCACCAGTACAATTACACCACGTATTTGGCTTAGATACGTACGTTATACATGCACTATTACTATATAGACCTTTCTAAGAACTTCTACTGAAAAGATTAATACATTTTTAACACACCAAATTCATCTACGAAAATCTGTACAGAATGGATTACCATTTTAGGCCTTATGGTTCATCAAAGTTGGAGGAGTTATCTAAACCGACACCTTCAATCTCATACTAGAAATACACAAATTAACACTGCTCATCTACATCACATATATTTACTATCCTCTTGTTCTACTTCAATTTTGTTCATGTAAATGGACACACATCGATCTCACTTTTGACATACACAACATTTACATGATCAGATCAGTCTTTGATGGTTAGCTTTATAATTAATATTTGATTTGATTCAGTTATTTGTCTTCTGAAGAAGCAACTTTGATGTAAACGACGAAATGTCAGAAATCTAGAGTTCCTACACATTCGGATTTTATACATATATTGTTTATTGTTTCTATGAGTAGTATCAGATGTGCTAGTTCCGTGCATGTAATAAATTTATTGTGTGATTTGAAAATCTGTAAACTAAGATCAGCCTTACATTTTTGTACTGATATATTTTTGCATTGTCTTTGTTTTATGAGAAAGCAGCTTTGTCGCAAACTAATGCCTTATAGTCTTTGGAATGTTGTACAATCATCATTACGACTTCGTTCCTTGCATTGCGCACGTTGATAAATTTGAGTCTTCTGAATCAGTTGTTTTTTATATATACGGGATGGATTTGTTAATGTTTTACAATGCGCAGTGATACAGTATTAGTGGTTAAGCCTTTCAATTTTCATTCACTAAATTGCATATTCGTCAACAACAATGCTACTCCATGTCCTCAATATTTGAGTAAAGTAATACTACTCCTAAAGCAACATTTCCTTACAAAATATAGAAACGTATTTGAAAAATGTTTACTCTACTTGCGTTCCTGTTTTGCAATAGATTATTAATTAAGAGAGTCGGGGGTTTGTTAAAACAAGTATGACGTAATTCTAATAGGTCCACAACATGCTGTAACTTAATGTCGTTTACTATTCAAGTATTGTTTAAAGTGATGCTGTGGATTAGCTTCTTTTTAGTCACTAAATAACTTGGTCACTAAGGTGTCGATTTATGATTAACAATATCCTTAAACAGCTTTTCGATTGCTGCGGTGTAATCGCTTATGCACTTTTGTTAGTATACACTCTGAATAAATGTTTAGTTTTCCATTCATTCAACTCGATGCGTATGTACATGGGTCCAAGTTACCATATCTTCCATTTTCATGACTCGTATTTTGCACCCATATGCTAAATTCTCGGATTGCTATGCAGTACACTCGACCTTGTTAAAAGATATATCTCGCCTACACCACAAATGATGTTGGTTGGTAAAGGTACGATTAACTTTCTAAATCCGGGCTGAGATTTCGTCGGACTCCGACCCACCAGGAGTGATGAGACTTCCGAGGTAAGTGAACTGGTGAATGTACTTTACTTTACTCCTTATGACTAGTCTAGGGAATAATGCAGATTAGTTCTGGAGTAATCTTTTTATAATTAGAGGGAAAGAAACGTGCCCCATATATGCTCCCGATATTGCTCAGTGTTTAAGAGACTGCATATTGTTAGTATATTCACCCAATAAGACTATATCGTCTTCGTATTATAAACCGACAAGTGGATTTACTAGAAAGACATCAATTCCTGAGAAGTTAGTTGAAGAAAGCGTTACTTCTAAAAAGACATCTATGACAAAGTTAAATAAAAAAGATAGACAAGGAGCAACTCTGACGAATACAACTTGAAGTTAATAATTATCTTAACAGTTCGCTACAAGCTCTGACTCGACCATCGATGTTTGGGTAGGGAGCCTTTATCAGGTTTATTTACTTTCGAGGTACGCCTTTTAATAACAAACACTGCCACTGCCTCTTGATCTGCGGAATAAAACGCGGCTTTTAGGTAAAAAAAACCCCACCATTGTCGGACAGTAGTAGTCATGCCTTTGTTCTAAGACCTGACGAAAAGTAATTATCTCGTCAATGCATCCTCGTCCACTATTGTGATATAAAAGCCGTTTCGTGAACAAATTCGCTGTGAGTTAAATGTACTGCATTTATATCATTTGTACTTCGTAGTTAAGCTGAATATTTTCTTTTGTTAACTTTGATTTTAATTTCTCCTGCATTATTTAGTAGGTATAACTGTAATAAGTTCATACTTAATTTTCTACTTTTAATAAATAAAGTACAGTATAAGGTTTGTACTTAATGTTTTTTTCGAAACATGGCTCTATTAATTTCTATTTTTCCATTATGATTGACTTGGAATAATTCATCTTTTAATGTAAAATATGGGTACTATACATTAAGTTCAGCTATCTTTAGCTTTCAGCACTTCAGCATTATTAGAGAAAAAATTTGTATTATAACAAGGTGATATATATAGTAATACAACTTTCCGTCCCCCTCCCCCATGGAAGTGTGCTTTATGCAGAAAATCTCTGATAATCGGTTTATTTTTAGTTATTTTTCGTGATCATTGTTTGAATTTTCCTAAACAGCTGGATTCAACAATTAATGGTTTTGTAGTATTATTCTTAGCATATAATTGTTATATTAGTCTATATCACGCACCGGTTAGTTCATGTCCTTATCAGCCAATTTATCTAACTTTGAGGACTCATTGAAAATTTAAATATCAAATTCTGCATTTAATACCTTTCTGCGAACGTTTACAAAATAGATACATTGTAGTTTTGATTTGATAAGTAACTTACTCTTACTGTCTTATGGATATCCTCAATTTATACCTCCATCTTGTGTACCACTTATGTTTATATACTGATATGTGAATTCAATTGTATTTCACTGGGAACAAGAATACCTATTCAGGTCGTTTCTTTGTAACTGCTTGCAATCAATTCCACGGGATGGATTTTTTTAATACAATTACATACCCTGATTAGGAACAATATTAACATCAAAACAAGCTTTTTTCACATAACTCTAAAACACAAGTCGAACAGGCCAAATGTTAGGTCCTTCATCACATATATTAGGTTTCTGGTTTTACACCTATTTCTCTTTTTGCTATTTTTCATTGTGTTTAGGACCTCGTGGACACAGATCTCGTAGTCGATCCAGTTCTCTTCCCATTGACCGTAATTTATTAATGACTTGGGTATGCAAGTGAATTTTGTAGTTATACCATAATTTTCTCCTATAGGATTATGACGACTATGTTCAACAAGTGAGCCGTGGTATGAGACCGAATATGTATGGTGGATTGGTGAGTTTGTATTTTAGCATAACTCCATGTACTGCTTATCCATTCACGTAATTTCCGTAGTACCTGTACTCAGTAAAAGATTTTAAAGCATTTCATTACATTTGAAATATTGGGCTTTGTTTCTGTCGTGCTATTAGTAGTGTATAGTGGTTTGCTTTCGTGATAGATCTTGTTTGTCATTCTACCTTGTATTCTCGCATTACTTTTTCTTTGTATGTGTGTATGTAAAGCCGCTTCACCTAGTTACCTGCTTGATTTGTCACAATTTCATTGATATTTGTGGTTATTATGTCAGCACAGGTTTCGTTTCCTTGCGTTTTCGTGTCACTGAGTGAATACTTCAGTTTTCTTATTTCTGCTTACTACCAAATTGTAGCAGTTTTATTTATTTAGTGGTTCGTAATGTCAAATCACAACATACTTTCAAAGATTCTTCTAATTTTCGCTCATTGAAACAAAATCTGGCGTGCATTTCGGATATGAGAAATCATCTATGTATAATTTTTAGCTAACTATAGAAATAATAGAAACAATGTGTCTTTTAATAATTCAATAGTTTTTGTTATAGGGGAGTCGCATCGCCGGTCCGAGCACTTATTTACAAGCTTCACAAAGTCATGAAAACGATCTCAGAGTGAGTTTTTTGACTATTGAACAACGCATGTAATATAATGTACTATGGATTTCACTTTTACGTTTTTTGATAATCAGATTGCTTTTAACGATAAAGTTATTTAACAAGCATCTCTAAATCTATTTTAGTATTACTTATATCACCTTGATAATGTATCATTTACAACTATTTTTTTGAAAATGTTGAACTGAGCGTTGAATCTTACGAAAAGTAGGTTTCTCTCTGATAGCTAACCTTAACTTCGAACGCACTTTCAGTGGCTCACTGATGTTGACAATATCTCATCAAAATACATCAGTTGTAAATACGTACAAAGTTTACTTTCTTTAACTTCAGATACATCTTACCTTGATATTTCTTGCTTTTAGCCATTTTTTCATTTAAGAATTTTCAACAGTTTCCTATAAAAGTAGCGTGTGAGAGTAATTCTGGTTACATATTAATTAGAATACTTAAAAATATAATGATGTATTCCTCAAAATATTGTATTGTTATGTTATCGACGTCACATTTTATATCTCTATAGACACACAAAAATTCTGTCTGTTTTCTTTCTTCCGAAGTATTGTTTTCTACCGTTTTTGTTACGGATGGATTAGTGTGTAGTCTTTACTAATAATTCACAAAAATTCCTTGGTTCATTATTGTATACATATCGTTTTCGTTGTATTATCTCGTATGCTTATTTTATCCAGTTGTTTCCTCTACGTCATATTGTTGTTTCTTTGTTTAATGCGCCTTCTTTTAAGTAATATTTTCTGTTTTGCTGTCCTGCCGTTGAAAGTGTATATTTAGGCAATTTTTGATGTCAGACTTTTTAGGAATACATTTTTTACATTCTTTTTTCAGTATGAAGAAAAAGTTGATGCGTTTCTCCGGGGTATTGGGTCACGACCAAAAGTTGGAGGACATGACCATCACTACTCACGTAGTCGTAGCCGTAGTTGTTCGTATAGTCCACCTCCACCTCATCCCCATAGCCGTCGTCATGAATATTATCGGGGCTCATCATCCTACTCTAGATCTCGATCTCCTTCTGGTCCGAACGTACTTGTTTCTAAGGTTCGACGTGGAGAGGTAGATCCTGAAGTTTGTCGTCAGCGCCCAACTTCACAATATTTATCTCCTCGTCGAAGAGATCACTCAGGTTCCCGCAGCCGCTCTCCTGCTAGTTTTGGCCGTGAACTTCCTGCACAATGGAGAAGGCCTTCACAGACTTCTGTGGCTCATTCAAGCGGAAGCAGACAACGACATCAACAAGTAGAGACTCGAGTTGCGTCACATCAGACACGATCTCCGCGCGTTATTGCAAGTGGGGGGTCGCGGACGTACGTTTCAAGCAGCCGTCATCACAAGTAGCTTGTTTATGTATGTGTCTGTTTATAAATATACAGGTTACTTTTTAGAACTTTCTAACAGGCTGTTATTTGCATCTGGTCTTAATTTAAAAAATATTTGTTAGTGTTTTAGTGCCTTCATACTTTCTGTGTCAATGATAGGATTTTTCAAATGTGACGGAAAATCATGCCAATTGCTGTGAATCTGAACATGTGCACACAGTAGATCGATAGTCGAAACCACTTTAGTTTGGTTATTTTTTTATTTTAATCCCGAATGCGTAGATATTTACGTGTACTATTTTTCCAGTAGTTAGTCTAAATGAATTTACTGCTTACTAATCTTAACGCGTCATACTCACTTTTTATTCTCAAATTACAGGAACACCAGTTAACGACAGTTGTAGTTTCTAGGAAATTGTGGGTAGACTAATTACATGATATAACTCCTAATTTATTTTATGTAGAGCCGTGTGGCTAATCAAATAGTATTACTTTCCTTGTAAGGTTAAAACGACTGGATAATCTCAAGCAAAATATAATAAGTCATTTATCTTCAGAGTTAAGATATAGACATAATTGTTATATCCCTAATAACAAGCTTCTTTATAATAAAGCAGTAGTATTTTACCACTGGGGAGAGCGGCAATATTTCATGTTATTTAATTTGCAAACATTCATCACTGAGCGAATAAAAAATGTAAGTATTTACATGTCTCCTCATTTTGCGCATATATTTACTATTCCACACTCAACTTTTTTGGCGTCAGTGTCATGGAATTTTCGTCGCCTGTTTCTAATGAGTTTGAACAGCATGTACTGTCATTCATAACTGCTGTGTTCTACATCACTTCTTTTTTCATTCTACATCACTTGATAGACTTTTCTACAACCCAGTTGTCTTTACTTATCCACTTTGTTCGATTTTTGTCTACATGTATTTCTAGATATTTGTAATTTTTGTAGATGGCTTCAGAATTTTTTAATTTTTCCAAATCTGTTTACAATTGTTTGTTTATCACTCCATGTTACATTGGAGTAACCACACAAAATGCAGTTTGATTGTACTCAAAAGCTTCTCCAACATTGTTTGAAGTGTTATCACTTGACACTTCCAGGTCACTCACACAGTTAGAGGGTCTTTCTTCATAAATATATTGTCGATCTAACTTTGTGTTCACGGATCTCTCGGAACAAATTTTTGACATGTGCTATCCAGACCTGACCGTCACCTACCTTGACTGACGACGGTAGATGATTTATCAGAGTTAATGAAGAAAAATAAAGGTGACCAAGTCGCTCAGTGGCATTAATTGTTGGTCTAAGCCGTATTGGGAGGTGTAGACTACTTGGTCCGTGTTCGCGCAACTACCTTAATGATTGGTTGGAACCACTGGGTGACATGGTCCAGAATTTGTCGACGGTGCATCCACATCTATTCTTTGTTACTTTCTATGCCTTAGGTCTCGTTATCCTTTCATCGATATTTTTCAATTTATTTCGAAATTTGATTTTATGAGTTGACCTTGACTGGACAAGTTTTGAAGACAAGCAGGTGCCTATCAGCTGTTTTTTCCTTTAACCCTACCAGTAGATCGCGCTTAGGACCCTGGTGTTTTTCTGCAAACGTGTAATTATTAGCAATACTGGGCTTTCTAACTGGAGTTTAAAATAATAACTAGATTGCAGCCCAACGACCTAATGTTTGAATGCTGTCTACGATACCTTGAGAGTCTCGGTTCCAAACCTAGTAGTTGGTTCTGCTTATTGCTCTAGAGCTCCATACTAGGACAAAACAGCCGTCCAATATTTCAGGGCAGTAATCTATCATAAGCCAGTTTGTGATATCAAATTCTGATTCAAAAAACCTCACAGTACCCAAATATAAGGGATTGCAATCTCATCATGCCATTTGTTTTGTGACAACACTAGCATCTTTCAAACTCGGATTTGTTTATGACCGACTGATAAGTTCTTCAGGCCGTGGACGAATAAACTATAGTAATAATTCACTTGTCAGTAATTATATTCGCTTTCTTCCTGCAATCTAAAAACATAAAATCTCGGTTCTAACAGTAGTTATATAGTAAGTAATAGTACTAGATTTTTATTGTTATCAGCAAAGCAGCGGGCGAAAATGAAAATTAGAATCAGTGTTAAATGACTGACTAAGAATAACATTTATACATTAGGCATGAGAATATAACTTATGTAGTTATCACAATAAGTTAGTCATGCATACATGCAAGCAACTACAGGTCTAATGATGGTACACAGTTGGAAGTACAGCGATAATCATATATACAGGTATAGAATAAGTGGCAAAACTAATTTGGTGCACTTCATTGTCGCATGATAATCACGAAATATATTTAGTCCACACATTCAAATTTGTGTTTACGTTATGTCGAATAATCACAATTGTTTTTGTGGTTATCGTTTGATGTGTTAGTCCTTATCGCCTTTGAAGAGGAGAGTCGATATCTATCTCTTGTTTTGTGGATGTTGGTTCCTCCAGAAAAGTCAGTTATTTGGAAATAATTCGCTCCACACCTAATATAACGAATAGTTAAAAATCTTGTTGGTTCTGCCTCTTTCCTGTCAGCTCCCTTATATCAGCAGTGATCTCATTACCCTTACGTATTTATTGTTAACCTTTATTTGCTTACCGTATTCTGCCTCAGCGAAATTAATTTTGTTTTTTTTTTCCAGATATATCCAATCTGTTGACGCTGTATGGTATTTTTCATGTGTTTCAATCCATGTACAGACCTCGAACTTTAATAAACCTCAGTACGCAATGACTTCACTTTTTGTGTAGTAGTACAGTGCTTCGGCCTCTGGTCACAGGGAGTCGCTTCGGTAGTCAATTGGAATGCGGTAGCTGTTGTCTGAATAGCAGTGACTTCTATAATTTCTTGCGGGCTGCAACCTGTTTCTAACGGGCAAACACTTCAATCATCGCCGATATCCTTGATTGTTTTTACCATGGAGCTTAGCTTAATTATCATTCTAGCTTAATTTTGTAGTGGGATAGTGCAACTACATTACTCTTCATAACATTCTGTGAAATGTACACCACTAGATTGTTTTCTTCGCCTTGCTGACGTTTACCGTCGTAGCCAAGCTTCCTTACCGATACTAACGCAATTAGGTTGTATCTAAGATGACAATAATTTGGAAAGATAATTACCTAGAGTAAACTACGGCGATATCAACATCATCGACGGCTCGACCTCAGCGTGGTTCTTATTGGTCGCATAGGGTGGTAGGTGGGGTTGTGTCGGTTACTTCACCCACTCTGGTGGTACTTATTGTCTTCCTGAAACGCAGCCCTGAACAAAGTTCAACCGTACCGAGTGGTAGTGTTTAGTACTCGTCTTTTATGGAGGACTTGTCTAAACCTCAGTCAGTTCGGGTGTTGTAGAGATCGTCGAGTGTCAATTTGATGTCATGAGTTGGTCGTTGACACACTGCCGAGGAGCACTATTTTTTCCGTCGTCCTCAAACAACGTAACGTTTATTAGGTGACGATACATGATATAGGCCAAAGTGTTCTACTAAAACTACCAACGAACGTCTTCCTGACTTACTCTTCTGTTGACTGCAGCTCGGATGAAGTGAAAGAAGTTTTACTCAAATCTTCCTGGAGCCAAACACGTAGAGCTAATACTTATAGGGGGTGACTTCAGCACCCAAGTAGAAAGCTTAGATCATATTGAAAGGCATCTATGTGAGTCTTTTGTTGTTAAAACTCGAAAAACAGTTAGTAGGGATCATCTGTTTCAACTATGTTTAGACAGTTTACTTCTAAACATCAGCACATTTAAGCATGGGGTGAGATATCTTTTTGAAATGACGAGTTTACATCGACTAGTAACAATATCACCATCAGTCATCGTCGGAACTACTTTATTGGAGGCTTCACTTTACTTCCTGATCATACTGCAGCGCAAGGGTTCTGTTACTGTTTTTTATAAGACTCAGGAAGACCTGTCATAGTTGAGCTCAATGATGAGAAAGCCAAAAGTGAATTCCAGAAGCAAACAAAAGCATGATGACTGCATCTACATTATAGTGTTGCTTCTCTGATATATTCTTCCTGAAATCTTGAGCCACGTTTTAGCTTTATGATTGTTGAGAAAGGTCGTCTACCTAATAAATAATATATTTCCTGACATCAGGTGCAAGTAATTTTACAGGTGTGATTGGCAAAAATAGTAATAATTCCCCGATGTCACGAGCAAAAGATTTTTACAGGCAACATCGAAAGCATATCAGACCATAGAATGATTGAGTCGTTAAGTAAGAGTATCAGATCACAACATGCAAACGTCCTGGGTTGTTGTTCATATTAATGTATTGAGACTTCTATAAATGTGGATAACTGTCGGTAATGGGAAGGTTAACAAAGTAGTAAAATTTTAACTAGCGGAAATATCATTGTTTGGAACTACTAAATAACCAGTAAAGGTGAATGAAAGAGAAGATGTAGCAAATGAAAACATTTTAAGTCAAACAACACAATTAATGTCGGACAATAGAAACAGTGACTATGTTTCAGGATCTGATAATAATTGAATATTCGATCAATGTTAAAAGGTTCACAACCATTGATTTGCCATTTTCTATAGTACCACGTGTCTAACATTAACATTTACTACTCGATCACTCCATGATATATGGGTGATGTTACGAAGACCTGAAACATATGCACATCTACTTTTATGGCCCATGTTTCATACCAATAGATTGAAACAGAGTGGATTGCTGCGCAGTACACTCGGCCTTTCAGTGAGAGGGATATTGCACCAATGTTATAAGTGACGCAATTCGGCCAAGCGAATCCTCTGGACTCGGGTTGATATTTCGTCAGACACCTGCCCACAAGGGCTGATCATACTTTCAAATTAGGTAATGTAGTTAGCACATTTAACTATTTTACTTCCTGCGACCAGTCTAGATGATGGCTCAGACAAGTCTTGAAGAAACATTTTGCATTTACGAGGAAAGATGCGCATCCCAAATATGCTTGTATTGTTACTCATGATGTTTAGAAGACTTCATATTGTTATTTGGATAAAAGTGAAACTTCTAGGACATCTATGACGAAATTAAATAAAAAGATAGACAAGGAGCAACTCTGACGAATACAACTTGAAGTTAATAGTTATCTTAACAGTTCACTACAAGCTCTGACTCGACCAGTGGTGTTCGGGTAGGGAGCCTTTATAAGGTTTATTTACTTTCGACGTACGCCTTTTAATAACAAACACTGCCACTGCCTCTTGATCTGCGGAATAAAACGCGGCTTTTAAGTTAAAAAAAAAAATACCACTATTGTCAGATGTTGTCGCAGCATGAATACCTAATCAACGCATCCACACCCGGGTTTGAAACTAGCCTGGTTTCCTCAGGTTTGACGTTCCCTAACTTCAGATAAGCGTAGGGTGGTTACAATCGCCAATATTTTAGACACTACGTTAGCCAAACTGATTTCTCTGTGGCTATCATAAGAGAATTTCTGTCATTTCTTATAAACTAGGACAATCATAAATCAAGACGAGTCAGATGGGATTGCGTCCAGATCCCAGATTTTAGCTAACATATCAGTCAGCCTGTATGCGAAAACTGGACCCACGTCCTTAAGGATATCTGGAATAAAGCTATCAGGTCCTGCTGCTTTACCTCACTTCAAATCGCCTATAACCATTCCGGTAGTTTTGGGATACTCAGTAAGTGAAGAGTTGCCGAAGTCTGGTTGAACTGCTCCTGAATGTTTTACCCACCAGTCTAACTTTCTAGACTAGACAAGAGTGGATCATGGATCCATCGTTTTCCGAAATAGTCTCACTAACGGCAGACTTTTGAACACTAGTTTCCTTGATGAGTCAAAATAATTGCCTAGGATTACCTAATACCGGAGCCGTTTCCACCGACAATACTTTTGTGACCAACTGTTGCTCATGATCCTTGCGTAGGCTTTTGTTAGTCTACATTAGAGATGTTGTAGCTCTCCACCATTCTGTAAGTCTGTCGTTATGAGTATTCGGGCTCCCATTAGTTCACTAGAAGTTTCAGGAACCCACTGCTGTTTCCTAGGGTTGAACGAAGGTTTAGTCTCTGCATTTATAGCTGCTTTAAAATTGCCCGAAGCTTTTTTGGGATGAACTTTGTGCCTGAGATCAGTAAAGTGTTTAACTAACTATTTTTTGGATGAATTATTGACTTTTTCGTTCACGAACTAATAACAAGAAGGTTTTCCAGCCTTACCAACTTTAACATTAAAATCCCCTGCTATGATTACAATGTGTAGGTGTCTCGCTTTCCGAAATAGGTCATAGAACATCTTACAGAATTCATCTCTTACTCACTCCGAGCTACAGTCAGTGGGAAGCATGAACCTAAACGATGACTCTATCTTCCCGGGTACTCACTATGCCATTTAGATGGACAGTGCAGAGACGACTGTTGGCAGGAATCCATTCAAGAAGTGCCTGTTCTGCTCACAGACTTAGTGCTATACCTACACCAGCAAGATCACGACAGCTTGCTACTGGGCCCCCGGATAAACGAAGAGTATGTCGTGCAGGTCCGCTGGACTAATTACGTGACAACTGAATGACTACGCTAGGGTTTTATATGTGTCTCCGAAACACAACATACATTAACGGTCAGAGATTCAACGGTTTTAGCTATTGCGACCCGTTGAGGAATTCGACAAAAGGTCTGAACATTAAAAGCTTCAGTAAGGAGTTAAGAGCATGGTTCAGGCAACCTGGAACAGAGCCTCACCAAATCAAGTCACTAATGGCATGTGTGGGATAAGAGTGGGGACAATAGGAGTAAAAGTAGAAACATAATTAGGAGTAAGAATTTGATTATGAACGAAATAATCTCGAAGGCTGCTTGAGGTATAAGATTGGCTATCACTTACCGGTTGCCTACGCTGTGGAAAGGTTCTTCTTGGTGCGGCTCAAAAGTAAATCTGGTTAGGGTTGGTTGGAAAGACCTGGAAACGTAACCGCAATACCCAAGGAACAACTGTTTGAGAAAGGTTTTAGTTGTTAGCTCCGTACCTGGTAAGGCATTACCCTCGGGAATGGAAATCTGTGGAGTAAGGTGAGATATGCATTTTTTGAGCCGAACTTTCATAACTCCGCCCTTCCTTTGTGGTAAGGCGACACTGCTGGCATGCTGGTTATCTGAGAGAAACACCGTACTGTCGTCACGGCTCTGTACAGCAGACAGTACGACTTATAAAAGGCCTCCTTACTGACCTAGATTACGTAGATGAAACAATTCTATTCGGTGAAGGTACTGACAATATGCTGTCTAATATACACCCTGAGTAACAATGTAAGGGTGTTTAGCATGTCTTTGAATTCAAAACGTCATTTCAAGATTGATCTACATTACCACATATATTGGTCATAGGTAGTGAAGTAGTTAAGTATATTGATTACTTCAATTATGTCGGAAGTTTCATCAGTTGTGGTGAGTCGGTAACTGGCGAAATCTCAACACATATTCCAAGTGTTTGTTTGGCTTTTGTCAACTTGCGTTACTTACAGTTTAGTTGAGATATCCATCTGCCAATTAAAGAAGGAGTATACTACGCAGTAGTTCACTCCGTATTAACTTATGGTTGCGAAATATAGATTACGAAAATAGAAAACACGAGAAGGCTGCAAACCACAGGTACCTTCGAAGCATCGCTAGCCTATCCTGGAATGATCAAGTAAGTAATGTTGAGGTAAGGCATAAAATACTAAGCAAAAATAGTTAATCAGTTGATAGGGCTGCAAATTTTTATCAAGTGGGGTGGTTGGGACATGTATCAAGTACTGCAGACCCCTGCTTACCTCGACTCACATTGATATATTGTGTATGGATAAAATGGAAGAAAAGCAGCAGTCAAAAAAGTCGCATCAGTCCATAAAGTCGTTAACTAATTATCTGAGCCTTGTTGGTAAGCACAGATTACCCAGTTATACACCACTCGGTTGGGGCCCGCGTGATGATCGTAACCAGTGGTTGGAGACTTTGGGTGATATAGCTCAAAATCGTTTTCGATGGCTCGTGTGTATCCATTCCTTGTCTTACTCCAAAGTCTAAGCTTCTTAAATTCATCATAATTTTCTTTTTACTGAATCATATTCTCTTAAATGTTATCTTCGATCTCTAATCCTCTCCATTAATACCAACTCTGTTATTATCTCCACTACTCTGGGATTCGGTTCGACAATTTAATTTATATATGCTAACTGAGGCATGGCAGCTTGAACTGATGTACACATGTACCAAGTTCTGCGTTGTAACTGACTGACTGACCCAGTTAGACTCAGCACGATGATCGCAATCAGAAATTGCAAACATTGAGTGACTGCCTAGAATCGATAACAGTAGAGTTGATGTATTTACTCCTTGTTTTCTAGATCTTATGTTCCACCATTCTTTCATGCATACCTTACCACTGATTTTCTCTAAATTATGTTCCAGTATTATGTTACATTGATCTTATTGTACTAATGCGATATGACACCAAGCATAAGTGCAGATATCAGGCTCTACGTTGTTTCAGTCCCGACAGCGCTGCTACCTTGACGTGGTGGTCGGGTTTGTCTATCGTGATGACTCGATCGGGCTACACTGCCTGGAACAATCATTCCTTAAGGTCCTACCATGGCAGGCAGGTTGATCGAAGAGTGGTGAGATGGTGGACTCAAATAGACCATTTTTGTTTAATTTCAGTCTATTTACTGTTGGAAATTATACTCTCATCGTCTGACTCTTCAGGAATCGATCTCCTATCACGAGATCCACTTATTGACTTAGAATATGCTGATGACATAGTCATGTTTAGCGAAGACGCTGATAAAATGTAAGATCCTTTGACAGTAATAAGCTCCAATGCAACCATGTTCAGAATGCGTCCGCCCCCCTCCAAATGAAAACTATTGCTCCAGGACTGGTCTTCGTCAACATCTGAGGTAAAGATAGGGAGTGAAGTAGTTAAGCACGTCAACCGCTTCACTTAACTTGGAAGTCTGATTAGCCCTAATAGGTTGGTCTCTGACGAAATCGCAGTACGAATTCAAAAATCTCGTTCGGCTTTTGGTAACTTACGTCACCAATGGTGTAGACGAGATATTCGTCTATCAAGGAAGGGAAGAGTGTACTGCGCAACAACTCGTTCCTTTTTGACTGTATGAGTGTGAGACGTGGCCACTAAGGGTAGACGACATTCGAAGGTTATTAGTTTTTGACTATCGATGTCTTCGAAACATAGCTCGCGTCAGCTAGGATCATCAAGTAAGTAATAATGAGGTTAGATGAAGGGTGTTAGACCAAGGTAGTAGATCAGTCGATGAGGTTGTGAATCTCCATCGACTAAGGTGATTGGGACATGTGTCGCGTATCCCCCAACCACCGTCTGCCTCGACGCGCGATGTTAGCTGATATTGGAGTAATAGTAATAGTAGTAGTTTATTCTCAGGTAGCATTTTGTACATGAGAGCATACCAGTTTACAGGCACGATCAGAATGATATAGATTGTTTTTAACAGGGAATATATAGAGAGTCATTTTTTATGAAAATCATGCTATATGAAGACATTAATTAATATTTATAAAGTCAACTATAACAAGGTCCAGAGTTTACAGTGCTAAGGAATTACAGATGTGTTATGTACTGTAGAACACTTCCAGCATGCGTTCGCGCGTTTTTCGACTGTGAAGAAGTAATCGCAGAAAATGGCTGTGGGTAAGCAGAATGGTTCATAGAGACTATCCAGAAACGGGAAAAGACTGAGTATTTGATATTAGGTTAAAAGATCCAATTTATGTGGGTTGGTCTAGAACGGTGAGTTATTGATGCGTTAATTTCGTTCTTAACCATCGTTTGGAGTAAGTTGCTTAAAGAAGACCAATTCCATGGGAGAGCAGATCGCAAACTCGGGTCGACATTGATATAGAGGAATATATGAAAAATAAAGAATATAAACGAATTTTTAATTAGTGAAAGCAAAATAATCAGTATTAAACCAGAATTTTTTTTCCATCGCTGTTTTTTTTTTTAGTCACTATGTAGTGCTTGTAGTTTTAGAGCCTTAATAAGCCATTGCTGGTTGAATCAACGTTAAGTGGTAAGTCGTCAACGAATTTGTATAAGTCTATAGATTCTAGGTATGTGGTGATCAGTCGTTTGAACCTTAGGATAGAGTCAGTAGTGCGAATATTTTGTGGTAGCTTATTCCAGAGTTTGCTGTAGAGTACGATAAAGAACTTATAACGTTGTTGTACTTGGTATTTATTGATATGTAGTGTTGCCTCGTAGTTTCGAAGATCGTATCTAGGCGTTTGGTTCCATTGGGGAGAGAAGGCTGAGAATGATATTCCGGTGATAATTTTATAGAAAAATATTAAGTTATGTCGTAGTCGGCGATGACTCAAGGGTTCTAAGGAGAGTGTTTTACATCTAGCCGTGTAGTTCATGTTGCTGTTAAATCCTAGAATTCGACGTGTAAAACTTTGTACGCTTTCTATACGTGTTCTGTCTATGGTATTCATGCTCGAAAAGATAAATGAGCAGTACTCGAGTGTAGGTCTTACACATATCTTAAACAAAGTAAGTTTAGCCTCTCTTGTGAAGAAGCTTTTTAGAAGGAAGCCTGTTAATTTTCTAGTTTTCGAGACTATAGAGGAGGCGTGCTCTGTGAACTTCAAGTTACCTGAGTATTTGATGCCCAAGTCGCTTGTTGATTGGAGTATTTGGACTGTAGACCCATTTAGATAAAACGTGAACTGGGGGTTATGGTTGCCTATGTGCATAATTCCACATTTACTATGGTTAAGTGGTAGTTGCCATTTTTGGCTCCAGGCAGTTAGTCTATCAAGGTCCTTTTGAATTAGAGTCATGTCTTCTAAAACATCCGGTGTATAGCTATATACTATCTTGAGATCATCCGCATATAAATACGGTCGACCATGTTTTATAACGTTAATTATGTCATTTATGTAAATGATGAACAATAAGGGACCCAGTACACTTCCTTGTATTACGCCGCTAGTAATTGGTTTAGGTAATGAGAGGCTATTATTATACTTTACTGTTTGCTGTCTTCCTTCTAGGAAAGATGCAAACCATGAATGAAGTGGGTCTTTGACCCCGTATGACTTAAGCTTAATGAGTAGTCGTTTGTGCGGGACTTTGTCAAAAGCTTTACTAAAGTCGAGAAATAGAGCGGATACTAGGAGTTTTTTGTCTCGATGCGTAGTTATGTCATCTAGATAGTCTAGCATGCATGTGTCACAAGACCTAGATTTTAAGAATCCATGTTGGGAGGGGGAGAGCAGTTCGTTCTTAAGTAGGTAACGGAGTAATTCCACCTTGATTATTTTTTCCATTACTCTTGATACAACAGAGGTTAGGTTAATAGGTCGGTAGTTCTCTATATTTCCTACAGGTCCGGATTTAAACTTGGGAATGACACATGTAGTTTTTCATAAGGTAGGGTAGCATGCAGTGGAGAGTGATATTGTAAATAGTTTAAGAAGTGCCAGGTGGAAGTCAGCACCACCATATTTGAGTACATTGGCTGGTATACCATCAGGGCCCAAGGCGTTTGAGTGCTTTAGCGTGGTGATGGCCTTCGTAATACTTTCTATAGTGAAAGTTATCTCCCTTATTTCGCATGGTAGTGGCGTAATAGGTTCGTTCCCATCTATGTGGTTTTCAACGGTATGTGTAGTGGTAAAGTGCTCATTGAATAAATCAGCTATATGGCAAGGGTCATCATATATTTTATTGCCACAGATAAAGAGGTTTCCACCCTTTATCTTAGTGCTACTGATTTTGTTCCGGAGGGTCTTGAGAAGTCTTGTAGGATTATTTTGTATGGTAGCCTGTTTTTCTAGTGCGATTTCTATCTGTATACGATCCGCCTCAGCCTTAATATATATTTCTTTCATAGTTATAAGAGAGAAAAAATCTTTAAACTTGTAGAATTTAGATGCATGTCTACGTAGGCTTCTTCGTGCAGTAGTGGTGATAAGCATGCATTTTGGAATTTTGGGTTTAGTATATCTTATAGGTGCAACTATGTCAAGCGTATTGTAAGTGTTGTAGTAGAGTATATCAGTTAGCTTATCAGAATCATTTTCCATGAAATAGTTGTTCTAGTCAAGGCGTCTGAAGTAAGCCATGAAGCTCGTCCAGTTAGTCTTGTGGAGGGGTCTGCTGGGTATTGTAACCGGATATTTATACATTGTAGTTCCTAAGTTGAAGTTGCACATGACGATATTGTGGTCACTACCTGGGAATTGTTTCCCTGTATGGACGGTACATGGGGTGAGTTCATGTGTAAAAACTAAATCCAAAGTGTTTTTGTATCTGGTAGGGCTACGAACATACTGTGATCAGCCACCAAGCTCTAGACTTTCCATAAGTAAGTCATAGCGCTTCGGTGCCTTGGCGGGAAACCATGAGATATCAGGCATATTAAAGTCTCCACAAATAACCTTACCTGTAAAGGGTAGGGCAGAGGCCAGTGTAAAAATGTCTGACAGTAAGGTGATATCCCCTGTTGATGGGTTAGGGTGGTGGTATACACAGCCGAATAAGTAAGAATCTGAGACAGTAGGTCTTAAAACAATCCACACTGAGTCTTGTAATTTATTTAGGCCTGCTGTATCAAACAGAAGTGAGTTTAATTTCGAGTTAACATATATGAGACAACCTCCTCCACGTCCATGCAGCCTGTCACTACGATACAGTTTATAATTATCTAGAGATATACTTAGATCAGAGACATAAGGGGTAGTCCATGCCTCAGTTACCATAATAATTGAGGGTTGGCAGATTGATGCAAGCAGTGCTAGGTCGATCATTTTGTTGCATACTGATCGTGCGTTTAATAGGCAAAGATTGAGCGAGTGGCCAGTAAGGTTGAAGTAGTTTAAAGCATCAAGGATGAAGAGGTCAGACTTAGAATTTAGGATGAGATTTTGATTTGAGATTAATTGTCGAGCTTCACATTGTTCAGATACTAAAGGGTAGATATTGGGTGACTGCTTTATAAGATTAGTGTTTCGGTCGTCACTGCGATCGTTGTTCTTCAGGCACAAAGTGCTTGAGGTAAGAAAAGACAGGTTGCAATTAGACTGTTTACTTAGTAGTGGCAGAACTGGAGATTGGGGGTGTTTGGTCTTGTAACTAGTTGTTGACTTAGTAACGGCTGCAGGGGCAATGAGTATAGATGGGAAGGGTTGTGAATTGTCGTGTGAGGATACTCTAAAAAAGGGTTCGGGTGTGCAAACGAGACACAGGGATCATAGTAGTTTGGTAATGAGCTATGGGGTGCAGCCAAGTAGTTGTAGTTAAAGCCATTCATTATAGGAAAGTATTTAGATCGTAAGTTATCATGTCTGAGAGAGCTATTATATTGATGAAGCGGGTAATTTCCTAAGTTAAAATTATTCTTCCCAGTATCTGTTTGGGATAGTAATGGTACGGGGAGAGGAAGAAGGCTTTTCCGCCCTGAGTCATTCTTCTGGATCATTGGCACATGATGCCATGGTGCATTTGCATGTGTCATCCTACTGTTGTTGAAGTATTCTCGAGGGGGAACAAACTTAGGGTGGGAGGAGAAAAATCGCTTGTTTCTGTTCAAAGCATTGACCCTCAAATCTAGTGGTACGGGTGTATCGTGCCTAATGGTTTGGCGTTTGTGATTAACTTTATTTCTATAAACGTTAGAGGTAAGGCTATGCTGGGCCTTATTGATAGGGAGGACATTACGTGTGTTGTAATGATAGGGCATGAATTTTGTTTTCAGTTTAACGGTAGGGTGGTGGGTTAAATCGTGTGATGGTAGTTTGTTCATCTCTTTATTTTGAGAGGTAAATATACCCCCCTTGGGAGTGATGTCTAAATCTACTAGATGGTTGCTACTTTCTTTGGCTGAGAGATATTGTTGTATGTGTGTCTATACCAGGAGGGGTTGTGGGTGTGGATGGGCTGAATGGCTCCTCAGTTTCTAGGTTGGTAGGTAGAGCAGGTAGTCTTGGTGGTGTTATACTACTACTATGGTGCGTTGTTGGGTATGTTTTGGGTAAGTCGTTAAGAGTGGTTTCTTCTAGCTTAGGATCTTTCATGTTGGGTGCAGCGGTACCGTAATGGTTGAGGGATCTACGTTGCAGAGGCGTTTTATCAGCAACTATTAGTATGTTTTTGAAGTTGCTACCAGATCTAATATAGTTAACAGATTTCATAAATCGCTTGCAATCTAAAGTGGATGCGAAATGGAATAGAATTGGGCAGCTAGTCTGCCAGTCTTTTTTACGTAGTCTAGTACATTCGCATGGAATCTGTGTCAAGCCGCTAGTTTTTAATAGGATTGCTTTAACTTTTTTAAGTGGAGAATTATCTGGAACATTGTAGACTATGGCTTTGTGAAGCGAGGTGAGTCACTTTACAACTTCTGCTGCAACGAAATCAAGAAATGTTTCGGCATGCTTTGCCTTATCGATTTCAATGTCATCATGCTTTCCAAGCAAGTAGGTTAACGGGGCTATTTCACTTAGCATAGACTGTACCTTGGTAAAAGCTAACTGGACATCTTCGACTTTGCTTTTATAGTCGGCAATGTCAGCGCTTAGATCAGTCAGATTGATTGCCTTGATAAGTGGCGTACGATTGTCTATTATCTGCAGTTCAGTAGCAAATAGGTCATTAGGAGAAGACTCGTGGTTTTTAGGGGAACGGGTATCATGCTTAGACCTTTTAGCCTTGTTTCGAACCATGTTCAAATAGGATCGTATTAAATAGTTAGGTGGTGTACGTATACTATGATTTCAGTAGTCGTGTTCTATGGACTAAAGTTAGACTTCAGTGTCAGGTATTCTTTTATAAGGTAGTGGTAATAATATAACCAGGTTTACTGCTATTTATGTTATGAGTTATCACGATAAAAAATGTAACGCAATGTTCAGACTTACCGCTGCAGCTGAGTAGGACGATAGAGTTAGAGGCGGTTAAACTAAAACATAGCATCAGTCCATGAAGTCACTGACTGCTGGGTTGAGTCGTGTCGGTAGCTGCTGACTACCTGGTTGGGGTCCTCGAGAATACCGTAACCAGCGGCTAGAAACACTGAGTAATATGGCCCAGAACCGGTCGCAATGGCGTAGATGTATTCAGTGATTGTCCTCCCTTAAATCGTGAGCTTTAAACTATTCCATAACTTTCCACGCCCCCTGAACCATATTCTATGTGTTCATACTCCTTGTAACTATTATTATTATTGAAGTAACTTCTACTGTGGTGTTAATCTTGCGGTGCCATAGAGAGATGGCAACTTGAACCGATGCACACATGTGCAAGGTTCTATGTTGATCATACACACATACATTGCTTCAGACTAACTGAATGACTTTATGAAACGGAATTAGACCACCCATATACTCTACGTAGATGGTAGTTTCTAGGTATGAGGTCGACTGCATTATGAATGGCATATGACGGTAGTTATTGTGACAGTTTATCACAGGTTTAAATCCAACCATAGAATTCTAAATTAAGTACTTCAGTGAGTTATCGTACTCTGGTGAGGTTATAAATAACTTGCATCACCAACCTCTCGACAAACGTCTGGTACCATCTACAGTTCAAATATGTGCATTTACGTTTATGGGAGTGTATCTGGTTAGTAAATCAGAGACAAAAGTTGCAGGTTTTCCTGAATGTTGTACTCATGGTTTATTTAACTGTTGTATGATGACAGGAACCACATGAATAAAACCAATCTTTATGTAGACCATAAGGCTAGGGGTCTTAATAATACATTATCAAGCTATGTGGAAAGATATAAGTTTAAAAGACTGTTAAGTTTGGTTAAAACAAAACATGAAATTAACCCTTGTTTATCTACTCTAAATCTTGAGTCTTAACGATATTTTAAGCTTCCGATTGTAACTGAATTTCCAACTTTCGATTATATCTTCATGTTTAGTTCAAATAATAGTGGTCCCACTGTCCTTACTTTCTATGCATTTCATTTAGTCGACCTATTTTACTTGTAGCGATGCGAAGTGTCAGATATTGGTACAAATGATTTACCACTTTTCTAACGTTTATATTTCACTCTTCAGCATATAAAACGTGATAATAGCCACGATTATTTGATTAACCCGTTCGTAATGATTACCATCTACTAAGGAATTGATGGTAAAGATAAAAAACTAATTGACTAAGCTTCGCAAGTACTCGTTCCTCCACATAATTCTAATTACTGGTTGATCGGCATTCTTGAAATTAAAACACTAGACGATAACAGTAGTAGTAGATCCGAGTGTATGTCTAGATGACCTTTAAATACGTAACCGAAATCCATGGAGGTTGATTTAGGGTAAACAGTATGTATTGATATGAAACGTTATTTGGCGATTATGTGATTATACTTGGAATACTTGTAGCCCATTGGCTTAGTGCTGGGCAGCAATGATTATCCTTAACAGATGTGCTCTATGCTTAGATCATGAGGAAGTTAAGGTTTTCCACACAAAAGTTGTAGCACTGTCTTTTTTCTGAAAAGCATAATGTACCCTTTTAGCGTGGGAACCTGTTATGACGCAAGAAATTGGGTGATTGGATGGCCGAGTGCCAATTGCTAGTGCCTAGTTGGTTATAGCGCGTCTGCCCTGTGCCCACTTAGTCCTAATCCGAAATAAGGAGAATGCGAGCTAATAGATCAGCCAGACAGAATTGAATCTATATTTCAAGCATTCTTTTATATATACATAAAGTCAGACCACACAACAAACTAATTAGAAAATTAACATGAATACAGAACGAGGGAAATAGTGATAGTGAATAGGAACAACTTGTACAAAACTAATTAACTATAGTCTATAATAAGAGACAATATAATAACAGTAATTATGCTAAACGGGAGGATAGGGCAAGCGGAGCGTAACAATAATAGAAACAAAATGTTTACATTACAGAAAGTTCGAATAAATGAAATAGTGTTCGCAACCACATTTCTGAAAGTTTGTTACGCTTCTTTGCGGTTTGACCTAACAGAACCTCATGCATCTAGGATCATCATAAAATCTTTCAAGTCAAAGTAAAGTGGATTGCAGTGAATGTCATCTATTGCCATACTGCTACCAACGATAGCCACGGCAACGACAAAGACCAGTTCTATGCGAGGCTACAATCAACCAACGGTCAATGCTGAGCCAAGGACCCTACCATTCTGATGTGTGACGTCAACACCAAGGTTAGAATAAAGAATATCAGATATGAATACTTCATGGGACAGCATGGACTGTGAGAAAAGAACGAAAATGGTTAGCGATTTGCAAACTTATGTGCCTTCAACAAAGTGATTATAGGTGGCATCGTATTAACCCACAAACATATAGACAAAACTACGTTGGTTTCACCTAACCACATTGCAGAAAACCGAATCAACCACATCTGAATCAATAATAAATTTAAGACTACGAAAGACGTAAAAGTAAGGAGAGGAGCTGACATAGCTTCAGATCATCATCTGGTAGCGGCTAAAATGAAACACAATTAGAAAAAGCACTAGACAACTGGAGCAGTAGTATTACAAAACTTTGATACAACCTTTCTCCGTGATACTGACAAACGCAACGAATTTAAAATAACTCTCAATAATAAGTACTAAGCGTTTCATGATCTACTAGAAAAAGATAGGACTACTGTGGAGGGCAACTGGAAGGAGATCAAAAAACAATAACTCCAGCATGTCAGGAGATTTCGCGACCCAAAGAATAACGCCATAAAGGGTGGTTTTCTGTTGGCACCCTGGACAAGATCTAAGAAAAAAGGAGCAGAAAAATAACGATTAATAATAACCGGACAAAAACAGCGAAAGCCAAGGTACAGGCCGAATACACACAAGCCAAAAAGCAAATGAAGAGAAGTATCAGGTCGGATAGACGAAAGTATGTGAAAACGCAACAATGACGGCAGAAAAAGCCACAGGGGAAGAAAACATGAGGCACCTACACGATATAACGAAGCAACTTCAAAGATACTCCACATTCACTTCATGAAAATTTTAGAGAAAGAACGAGTGTCAGCATACTGGAACAAGGATGCCTCATAGGGATATTCAATATAGGAGGTCTTAGCGATTGCGAGAACGACAGAGGTATCAATCTACTTTTGATATTAGAA